>VMDO01017901.1:0-43615 GCA_007922755.1 Pedetes capensis
AAAAAAAAAAAAAAAAAAAAAAGAAAAAAATTACAAACATGCTAAAGACTTGAATAGACATTTTTCAAAAGGAGATATACAAATGATCAGCTGGTAAATGAAAAGATATTCAACAGTGGTAACCATCAGATAAATGTAAATTAATAATACAATGGCTATTACCCCAGTTATCATAGATATTATCAAAATATGAAAAAAACTACAAATATTGATAAATAAGTGTAGAAAGGGGAAATTTTATGCATTGTTGGCAGGAATAAAAATTAATTTAGCCATTATGGAAAAGTGTGGAAATTTCTCAAAAAATGAAAATAAAATTATCACACAATTCAACAATCCCACTTCTGGTTGGATATCCAAAGAAAAGGAAATCAGAATGTCAAAGAAATATCTGCAATCTTACATTTATTACAGCATTGTTCACAAGACAGAAAATATGTAATTAACCTAAATGTCCAACAGTGGATTAATAGATAAAGAAAATATGTTATATACACATAATGGAATGTTATTCATCCATAAAAACTGTTGGAATCCTCTAATGTGTGACAACATGGATGGACATGCAGGATATTATGTGAAATAAGCTAGACACATAAAGAAAAACAGTGCATGATATCACTCATGTGGATTCTAAAAGAAGTTGATCCATAGAAGTATAAAGTAGAATAATGGTTACTACAGGCAATGGCGAGATTGAGCAAAAGAGAATAAGGAGAAGTTGATCAATGAGGAAAATAGGAGGAAAGGAGGAAAAAAGTTCTGCAGTCTATTAAACTATAGGGTGAACACAGTTAACAAGAATGCATTGTACATACTTTTTTTAAGTTTTAAATTTTTTATTGTTATGTTGTGAAAGAGTTATGTGCACATAGTAACAAGTGAATGATAATGGATTAATTTATCAGGAAATCAAGTCCCTGGTTCTATTCCTTCTCACTCAGATGTGGTCCCACACCTCAAAGACAAGTCTTTCTGTTGCTTCTCCCACAACCCTTTGTTCTCCTACCTGAATCAGGACTTGTTTCTTGGGCATCTGTCATTCTGAAATCTCTCATTATTGCTCTCCTAGGAGATAACTACTGTCTCCTGGATCCTATGTCAACCTCTTTCTTCCTTTATACTTTTGTTTTGCTGGAGTAGTTCCTTAAGAAAATTCTCACCAAAGTAATCTTTCTCTTCTTTTTCAAACCCTTTTTAATCTTTATTCTCAGAAATTATTCTCTATTACTATCCCACCTCCCTCCCTTCCTCATGCAAACATTTCATATATTCTTTTCAATTTATATGTTCTTATTGAATAAATATTCTTGTTTCTGCTCATTTTATATTTTTTGTTTGAGTAAAATGCATTGTATATTTTTAAAACAGATAGAAGAGCAAATTTTAAATGTAGTTACTAAAAAGAAATAATAAAACTTTAAGGAGATGGATATCATAATTAAGCTGACCTTATCATTTATACATTGTATAATGAATAATTCATGCATTGTGCAATGTATAAATTAATCCAAATATCATCTTGTATCTCATATGTTCAATTATTAGGCATAAACTTAAAAAAATTAAAACCCTGAAAAAATGGATTTATTAATATCATTATTAAAATGTAATCAATAGGGTAAAAGTGAAAAATAAAACAATACCTGAGTCAGAACAATGACATAATAACTGAAGGAAAAAGATAAGAAATATAAATATGTTAATCTGTTTTGTTAATCTGGATGGTGGGAATCATAATGCTAAAATGACTGCTAATGATCCATGACTTTGTTTTAACAATGAGATTGAATCAAGGGTCTCTCCCATGCTAAAAACATGCTTTACCATTGATCTACACCTCCAACGGGCACTACAATTTTTTTTTTTTTTTTTTTTTTTTGTAGCACTGGAGTTTGAACCCAGATCCTGGCACATGTACTCTACAATTAGACATGTACTCTACCACTGAGTCTGCCTGCAATTCTTTCAGTGACTAAAATGTGAAAAGATTACAATCTAAACTGTCATGATTACTTCTCATTACATGACAAAGGTGAGTGTTATGGTAGATGTAATTAAAGTCCTTGATTGTTATTGTTGTTATTAGGTGCCATCAAGTCATGTCCAACTCATAGCAACCCTATAGGGTTTTCAATGGCTGATTGTTTCAGGATTGCCTCAGAATTGGATTGCCACATCCTTCTCCCATTTTTTGCAGTGCTAGGAATTGAACTTGGGACCTCAGACTACAGAGCAGCACTCTACCAACTGATCTAAATCCCAGCTCAAAGTCCTGGATTAGTTGACTTTAAGTAATGAAAAGGATCATAATGCTAGATAGGTCTAATTTATGAGATGAAACAATTAAAAGAGGGTCTACTTATCAGAGCTAGAAGGGAGAGACTCCTCTGCTGCTTATGAGTTCCAGTTGCAAGGAATGAATTCTACAAGAAACTACATAAGCTTGAAGAAGAACTTAATCATTAGACAAGGAAACCCAAACACATACACACAAATCAGCGCTAAGGAGCAACAGACCTAGGGTGAGCCCCTGAGCCGAGGGCAAAGATAAGCCCGATCCAGACTTATTGATCCATGGGCCTTGTATAATAATAAATATGTGTTGCTTAAAATTGCTAAATTTGTGGTAGCATGTTATGAAACAATATGAAAGAAAGCAGTAAAAAGTAGTTTAGACATAGAATAACTTCAAGAAGTGCTTTATTTTTGTAGAAAGAATAGCATATTTGTATGTATATCCATTTAAATATAACATAGTTATTGCCCAATATATTTCTCAAAATGAACAAAAATTCAAACTTATGGAATGTAATATTAAACTATGATAATATAATTGAAATTAGCAGAGAATATTCTGTTGGAAGGTGATAGCCAGTGCCAATTTTTTATACTTAATTCAAAGTATTGAAGAGTGTTTTAAAATAAGGTTTCCAAACAAGTAGTATTTGATTACTAATCATTCTGTGCCAGCATCCTCTCTCATTCTCACTCTCAATTTCTCTCTTTCTCATAAACACAGAGACATACACTAATTTAATCTGCATACAAGAAACTGTCAGATAGTTATTATTATTGTGATTATCTCCATTTTTTTAGTCACAAAGGTGAGCCCTAGATTATTAGCAAAAGGACACAAATGCACAGAATGTAGCATTGCACAGCTGGGATTTAAAAACAAGCAGTCTTGCTTCAACATAAAATAAATTGTTATAATCATTATGATACTATTTTGTCTTCTATTTGAAATGTTGAGAACATTGGAAGTTAACTGTGTTCCAATGCCCTTAACAAGGTGGATGATTGAGGTGAGTTAAATTGTTTTCGTCCAAAATTATATGTAACTCTAAAGAGACTGACATTCTTGAATACTTTTTATTTTTGTACTAAATGCAAAGGATAATTGTTCTTGCCTGGTGTTGCATCTCTAGCTCTGGACAGAAACAGAAGTAAAGAATTAGCTATAAGGGGAAAAGAACAGAGAAAAGATCCATCTTCGTTGTAACACTGATTCTGCATCTAATTTTGTGAATAAAATGTGATGATTTAAAAATTTGGTATGTCCTTCCAAAAACCATTTGTTCTCTCATAAATATTTTCAACAAAATTTAGCTTTCACTGAAAGTTCCCAAAGGAAAACATTAAAATCACCTTGTCTTTCTTCAATGAAATGCTATTCTTTTAACCCTTTCCCAACAATAGGAGGTTGTTTGAAACTGAACATCAGAAAAAGCCAGCATGTTTTAGTAGTGAATACAGAAAGAAGGAGAGGGATACTAAAATAAACTCAAGCCAAGCATAGTAATACACACCTATAATACCAGCACTGGGGAGGCTGAGGCAGTAGGATTATGAGACTGAGGCCAGCATGGGCTACATAGCTAGACGTTATCTCAAAAAAAAAAAAAAAACAATAATAGGTAAATAAGTGAAAGAAAGGCTCTTTGGAGAAATATTTTTTGAAGGACATGTTACAAATTCTTAGAACATTTCATTTTACCCATAAAATTAGGTACAGAATCAGTATTCAATAACAATAGATCTTGTCTCTGTTCTTTTTTTTCCTTCCCATTAAGTATTTAATTCTGTTTTTATCTAAAACCAAAAAGGCAACACTAGCCCAGAACAATTCTTTTGCATTTAGTGCAGATTTAAAAGGATTTTTAAGAATGTCAGTCTCCTTAGAGTTACATGTAATTGTACATAAACTAATTAAATAAATATACACAAAAAATAAAATTTCCCCTGCGTGGTGGTGCACTACTTGCAACTTGTGAGGCTGAGGGAGGAGGAGCCCAAATTCGAGGCCAGGGGCAGCCTGCATAACTTCATGACACCCTGTAACAACATGCAAAGTAAAAACTGGGCTGGATGTACAGCTGTGTTTGAGCCCTTGCAAACAGCATACAAGAGGCTCCTGGTTGAACTCACTAGTACCACAAAATACATACAGACATACATACGTGCATACACACATACATACACAAATACAAATATAAATAGAGTAAATAAAATATTTTCTCTTTCACCTTGTTCTATTTTATTTTGGTGCTCACATCTGACATCTGGTCATATTTATGGATACAACTGAAGGAATTGCTACATGTTTTTTTGCTAAAGTTGTTATATGTTATTAAAAGTCCTCTTTCTTGATTTTGTACATTATTTATTCTGGACTTAGCCATAACTTTTTGTGTACTGAAATTTCCCCTTTTGTACATGTCTGCATAGATAGATTTGAAGCATGAGTCTTCTCAGATTATTTCTAAAATGAATGAAATCACAGTGGGATATAATTAAACCCAAAACAACACTTGAAGAATAGTAAAACACATCAAATAGACAATTGTTTGATGCCATTAGTTACCCTATCACTATTGACATGTTCCAAATAGCAAAATTATCTATTCATTTTTCTTTTAGAGAATAGAAAACCAGAAAAACCTTTGTAAATTCAATAGAAAACAAATTGGTGATGATCAACTACATCACTAAAAATAACAACATATTAAAAAATCTAGAGGCCTTTTCTGTTAACACACAAACGTGCATATGCACACAATGTGAACGTTTAGTATTACATTTGACATCCCTTTCATTTTGGATGATGCTATTATTTCCTAGAGCTGGGATTTAGCTCAGTTGGTAGAGTGCTGTGGTGCAGTTTCTGAGGTCCCAAGTTCAATTCCCAGCACCGCAAAAATGGGAGAAGGACCTGGCAATCCACTCCCAAGGCAATCCCAAAACAGCCTGCCATTGAAAACTTAATGAGGGTCGCTATGAGTCAGATACCGACTCGACAGCACTTAACAACAACAACAACATTATTCACTAGTGCGTATATACATAATCCTATTTTATATACTTTTAAAATACATTTGCTAGTTATACTGATTTGGGTTTTGATGCTTTATGAATATAAATAAGGTCTACTTCAGCAAGTATAAGTCTTTCTAAGGCAAGGAGTGGGCTCCATGTGTCTGTGATTGTCCCCTTCATAGTGCTTTGCATATAGAGAAGGTCAATCCTTGAGTGTGGATCTGTTGCTCACTTGCTTAATCTTACCTACTAGACCCATTTGACTTGTTGTTGGCTGAAAGTCTTAATCCTGTGGTTGTTGTTATTGTTGTTAGGCACTATACAGTCTTGAGTCCAACTCATAGCAACCCTACTATACAAGAGAATGAAACATTACACAGTGCTGTGCTGTGCCTGGCACTGTGTCAGTGATTTTCTGCCATTTATAGGGTTTTTAATGTCTGATTATTTCAGGATTGTTTTGGGAGTGGGCTGCCAGGTTCTCCTCCCATTTATGTGGTGCTGAGGGATTGAATCCAGGGCCACAGAGCATGCAGAGTAAGCAATCTACCAACTAAATTAAACCTCAGCTCCAAAATTGACCTATCATTTTTATATTTCTTAAAACTTCTTGTGGTCTCAAGTATAGTTTGCTAGTGTTATACTATTGGGCTGTACCCCCAGCCCATTTATTATTATTTTTTTTTTATCTTGAGACAATTTCACTAAGTTACACAGGCTACCTCTGACCTTGAACCTGCGATCTTCCTGCTTCTGCCTCCTGACTTTCTGTGATTGCAGGTGTGACGCACTATGCCCAGCCAAATTTCAAGTCTTAATATATAGTTTTAAGAATCATAGATGAAAAAAGACTTCACATTAAGTAATATAATACACATACATTTTAATCCTCCATTCTCTCTGGCTTCTCCAGACATATTTCTAATCAAAGCTTTTCCAACAAAGCTGAGAATTTAAATTCAAGAATAGAAATATATACAAATCGAGATTGTAATACTCTATAGTTGTGAATTTATGTTATGACCACAGAATTGTTTAGCAATCCCAAGCAGCCATTTAAAACCCTATAAGGGTCCCTATGAGTCAGAGCTGACTTGACAGCACCTAACAACAACAGCAACAACATAGACAGAAAGAGATAAAAATTGCTGTTGTTATTAGGTGCGTCCAGTTGAGTGTGAATCATAGTGACCCCTTTGTACAACGGATGAAACACTTCCCAACATTATTCCATGCTGGGCACCATGCCAGTGCTTCTCTGCTATTCATAGGGTTTTCAATGGCTGATTGTTTTCCAGGGAGTGGGCTTCCAGGTCCGTCTCCCAAGCGAACAGCACCTGATATTCCAAGTGGTCTCCCATCCAAGCACTAATCAGGCTCAAAACTACTTAGCCTCTGAGATCTGAAAGGATCAGTAGCCAGTGTGGTATGGCTACAGACACAGAGCCACCTTAGTTTAAAATGATTCCTCAGTTAATGAACGAACATTTTTAGATTAATAATAAATACAATCTAAATACGTCTGTCAGTTTGCTACACTGTGGGGGCTTGTGTGTTGTGATGAGGCTGAGAGCTCTGCCACTGTAACCTCAGATATGAGCAAGGTTACCCATGGTGGGCAGGTTTTGAGCTGTTCCAGACTAAGACAGCCTAGAGAGCAGGACCTGTTGAACCACTCCCGAAACAACTAACCATTGAAAACCCTAAGAATAGCAAAGAAACACTGTCGGATATAGTGCCAGAAAATGAGCCCCCCAGGTTGGAAGACACTCAAAAGTCTACTGGGGAAGATTTGCTTCCTCAAAGTAGAGTCTACGGTAATGACAGAAATGGAGTAAAGCCCCAGGGTGCTCAACTTGCTGATGTGGCATGACTCAAAATGAGGAGAAACAACTGTAAACATCCATTAATAATTGGAACATGGAATGTACATAGTATGAATCTAGGCAAATTAGAAATTGTTAAAAGAGAAATGGAGCGCACAAACATTGACATTCTAGGCATCAGTGAGCTAAAATGGACTGGTATGGCTATTTTGAGTCAGACAGTCATATGGTCTACTATGCTGGGAATGATAAACTAAAGAGAAATGGGGTTGCATTCATCATCAAAAAAGACAATTCAATATCTGTCATGAAATACAATGTTGTCAGAGATAGAATAATATGCATACACCTACAAGGAAGGCCAGTTAATATGACTATTATTCAAATTTATGCACCCACCATTAAGGCCACAAATGAAGAAAGGGAAGACTTCTATCAGCTTCTGCAATCTGAAATAGGTCAAACATGCAATCAAGACATACTGATAATCACTGGAGACTGGAATGCAAAGGTTGGAATCAGAAAAGAAGGCTCAGTAGTTGGAAAATATGGGCTTGGTGACAGAAACGAAGCTGTAGATTGCATGATAGAATTTGGTCAGACTAAGGACTTTTCATTACAAATACATTTTTTCAACATCATAAAAAGAGACTATACCCACGGACTTCACCAGATGGAACATACAGGAATCAAATTGACTACATATGTGGCAAGAGACGGTGGGAGAGCTCTATACAAAATGTCAAAACAAGACCAGGTGCTGACTGTGGATCAGAAAATCAACTTCTCATATGCAAGTTCAAACTGAAGCTGAAGAAAATTAGAACAAGTATTTGAGAGCCATGGTATTACCTTGAGTATATCCCACCTGAGTTCAAAGACCACCTCAAAAATAGGTTTAATACATTAGACACCAATGATAGGAGACCAGAAGAGTTGTGTCACGAACTAAAAGATATCATCAAGAAGGAAGCAAAAAGTTCTTAAAAAGACAAGAAAAAAAGAAAAGACCAAATTACATGTCAAAAGAGAGAGTAGAACTTGCCCTTGAATGTCAAGCAGCCAAAGTAAAAGGAAGACATGATGAAGTAAAGGAACTAAACAGAAGATTTCAGAAGGAAGCTCTAGAAGACAAAAACAAATATTATAATGACATGTGCGAGGAGTTGGAGGCAGAAAATCAAAAGGGAAGAACATACTTTGTGTTTCTCAAGCTTAAGGAAGTGAAGAAAAAATTCAAGCCTCGAGTGGCAGTAGTGAAAGATTCTATAGGGAAAAATATTAAGTGATGCAGGAAACATCAAAAGAAGATGGGAAGAATACACAGAGTCATTATACAAGAAAGAATTGGTAGATGACCAACCATTCCAAGAGGTTGCATATGAAGAGGAACCAATGGTGTTGAAGGACGAAGTGGAAGCTGCCTTGAAAGATCTGGCAAAATACAAGGCTCCAGGAGTTGATGGGATACCATTAGAGATGTTTCAACAAACAGATGCAGCACAGGAGGTGTTAACATGTTTGTGCCAACAGGTCAGGAAAACAGCTACTTGGCCAACTGACTGGAAGAGATCCATATTTCTGCCTCTTCCAAAAAAAGGGGATCCAACTGAATGTGCAAACTATCAGACAATATCACTGATATCGCACACAAGCAAAATTCTACTAAAGATCATTCAGAAGTGACTGCAGCACTATATAGACAAGGGATTACCGGAAAATCAAGCTGGATTCAGAAGAGGGCAGGGAACCAAGGACATTATTGCTGATGATAGGTGGATACTAGTTGAAAGCAGAGAATATCAGAAAGATGTCTATTGATGTTTTAGTGACTACGCAAAGGCATTTGACTGTGTGGATCATAATAAATTATGGATAACACTTTGGGAAATGGGAATACCAGAACACCTAATTGTGCTCATGAGAAATCTGTACATGAAACAGGAGGCAGTTGTTCTAATAGAACAAGGAAACAGTGCGTGGTTTAAGGTTGAGAAAGGTGTGCACCAGGGCTGTATACTTTCACCCTATCTCTTCAATTTATATGCTGAGCAAATAATCCGAGAAGCTGGACTTTATGAGGAAGAAAGCGGCATCAGGATTGGAGGAAGACTCATTAACAATCTCCGTTATGCAGATGACACAACTCTGTTTTCTGAAAGTGAAAAGGTTTTAAAACATTTGCTGATGAAGATCAAAGATCAGAGCCTTCAATATGGATTACGACTAAACATCAACAAAACAAAAATCCTTACGACTGGGTCAGAATGCAACTTCACAATAAATGGAGGAAAGATTGAGGTTGTCCAAGATTTTGCTTTGCTTGGATCTATAATCAACACCCATGGAAGCATCAGTCAAGAAATCAAAAGACGCATTGCTATAGGAAAAGCTGTGGCAAGGATCTCTTTTAGAGTATTGAAAAGCAAAGACGTCACGTTGAAGACGAATGTGCATCTGACTCATGCCATGGTATTTTCAGTGGCAACATATGGTTGTGAAAGCTGGACATTGAACAAGAGAGACAGGAAAAGGGTTGATCCTTTTGAATTGCGGTACTGGAGACGTCTATTGAATATACCATGGACTGCCAAAAGAACCAACAAATCTGTCCTAGAAGAAGTGCAACCAGAGTGCTCCTTGGGAGCAAGGATGGCCAGACTGCATCTTACATATTTCCGACATGTAGTCAGGAGAGATCAATCCCTGGAGAAGGACATCATGTTTGGGAGAATGGCAGGTCAACTCAAAAGAGGAAAACCCTCCACCAAATGGATTGACACACTGTCTGCTACAATGGACTTAAACATAAATAAGATCATTTGCCTGGCACAGAATCGGCAAGTGTTTTGATCTGCTGTACATGAGGTCGCTATGAGTGGGACTCTACTTGATGGCACCTAACAACAACAACAACAATAAATACAAAGTTTTATAAAAGTTACTTCATTTTCTTTTAATTAATTTTAATTGACAAGTTATATGTATGTGATGTTTCTTTTTTCCTTCAAAATTAGAAGGAATAAGTATTATTGAGTAATTGCTAATTTAAAATCATTAAAAATCATTATTTTTTCTACTTTATTTTGTTCCCATTTCAAATAAAGAGTACTACAATGCTTAAAGAGAGGAGTGTAAAGTGAACATTCTATATTTCTACATGCAGAGGCAAATCCCTGAAACATATTAAAAAGGAAAAGCTATTTTATAAAAAGGCTTATTAGACATACCAAAGTGACATTTAGTCTTCTAAAATTACAAGGATAAATTTGACACAGTTGCATTTCATAGAAGAGACAAACAAAGGCAGGACATTTCATTATGTTTTGTTCTCCCCACTTTATTCTGAGATATGTAAACATTGTGTATTGCTAATTTTTTTTCAGAACAGAAAGACAACAGTAAGGGTAAGAATATAAACAGTAGCCAACAAATTTTATTATGAAAAATAATTATTTTTGCCTTTGAGATCTTTCAAAAAAATAGTCAATATTTACAGAACAGTAGAATAATGAAGTAGAAATAACAAGACACTGGACAACCAAATGCAAATGCATTTATAAAATCAGAGCAGGTGCTGTGGAGGATGCCTATAATCCCAAACTCTGGAAAGCGAAGCAAGAGGATGATGACTTTTAGGTCAGAGGCAGCCTGTACAAATTTTCGTGATACTGTCTCAAAAAACAAACAAACAACTAAATGGAGAGGGGGTTCAGCTCAGTTGTAGAGCACTTGCTTAACATTTATGAGGCACTGGGTTCAACCACCTAGTACTGGGGCAGAGGAGAAAAGAAATAATCAAATCAGGATGAACAAGTTTACAAGATGAATCCTCATAATAGATCATATAAATAAATCCAAAGGTATCAGCCATAGATTTACAGACTTTTCTTTCTTCCTTTGAAAAAAGAAAAGAAGAGAAAGGAAAAGAAAAAGAGAAGACGAAAGAAAAGAAAAGAGAAAATGAAAAGAAAAGAAAAAAAGAGAAAAAAGGTATTTTAATACCATAACTTCTGTCCTTGCTTTGTGCTTCAAAAGTTCATTAAACTATTGCCAGTATATCTTAAAACAGTGAGCTTTACTACTCAAAATTTGACAAATTCTTATTTTACTTTTACTGGATTATAAACTCAAATAACTCTAAGAGGAAAAATAACACAAATTATATTATTTTAGCATACTGACATTATTAGAACATATCATTGTAATTTTACCATCTGAATAAAAATTTTATCCTTCTCCCCTAACTCTGTAAAATATTGAACAAAATTTTCTGTGTTATCTGTGCTGTTATATCTGTACTGTAGAGTGAAATCTTGACTTTCTTATTTTCTTGTGAATTTATATCTGTTAGTCTCTTGTTCTATTTTTCTTACTCCCACCAAGATGCAGAAACTGTGATAGTGAATTATTCATTGCCCATGTGAATCTCAAACAAACTTCAGAGATCAGGCAACGATCTACAGCAACCAATGGGCAAATAGTAAAAGCAAAATGTACAATGTAAATAGCAAGACAACATTTAAACATAAAATGACCTGGTCTTGTGCTACATAAACCACACACTAATATCTTCTATATCGTTTACCTAGTACTATTTGCAAATTGGAAGAATCTTCATTATTAGAATACAGGACATTTTCTTAACTATTAGGCACATAGTTTTATGGAAATGTATTACATTAATTTCATATTTTATGTAATTTATTTGGTATACAGTAAATTTGTATAAATGAACTAACAATATCAAATTTAAAATTCATTTGTATATCACAATTAAATTTTTTTGGCTGTTTACATTTACCTCTATAATTGAATCACCAGGATATTGCTGTTGTTGTTGTTAGGTGCCATGGAGTCAGGTCCAATTCATAGTGACCCTCATAGAATTTTCAATAGCTGATTGTTTGGTGATTGCTTTGGGAGTGGATTTCCATGTCATTCTCCCATAACCAGGGAATTACACCTTTACATTTTAGACAATATTCTAAGACCAAGTAAAATGGAGATTATATTTACCTCTTTCTCTTACTTCAACTTCCTCTACAAGCCTGTTTCCCGACCTGTGGAATAAGCAAGATAAGATGACATTTCTCTCTGGAGTGTATCAAAACACACCAGAGCAATAAAAACTATGATAGCAAAGATTAAGGTTTCTGACCCCAATTGTGGCATCTCAGCTTTTTAGAGAGCCTCTAGAGAATCAACTTGCACTCGGCCTCACTGTCTCTTTCTCTAGTCAGTGCCCAAGGCATTTCACAAACATTTTGAAACTGAGAAATCTCTCTTTCAGAATCAAGCTCTAGGGATGATTTAAATCTTTAAACCCATTGGCAAGTTTTCGCAAGTTGGAGAGTTAATCAACCATTTGGTCAATAAACTCTTGAAGAGTTGAAGAGAAAAACTACAGAAATCTACATTGGACACGTGACAGGAATATTAAGGTGACAAATGTTCTTATTTTAAAAGAATTACAACTGGATTATGGAAAAGAATGGCACATATGATTATATTATGTATGATCATATTAAGAATCAGTGACATGACTATTTATATCCTACTTCATTTAAGACATCATTAGATATAAAAATGATAAAGAAATATCAAAGGAAGAGCTTTTCCCATGGATAATTGTACTAGAAATAAGAAATAGGTACCCATGTATAGGAAAGAATATGTTGTTGTTGGGTAACAAACAAAACACTACCTGACACTATATCACACACAGGATAGGAAAGAATATGGTTGTTGTTATGTACTGTTGAGTTGTGTCTGGAAATTTTAAATGCTGTAAGAAAAGTTTGACTGAACATCATAGAAGATCACAAGAGAAAATGATTCTTTTCATGAAAAAAAAAACAAGGAAGATTTCTACTTCTACTATGATTTATATGTGGTTTGTCCCCACTAAAACTCCTGTTGAGGCTTAATTCTTCAATGTGGGAGGTAAGAAGTTGGAGCATAGTGGTAAGTATTTGGATCCTGGAGTGCAAAGCCCTCATGAGTGTATTAACAATTTTCTTGTAAGAATATTTTAAGAGTCCAGTGACCCTTGCTCTCACTTGCACAAGATCAACCACTTGTCCTTCTGAATTGCGCTGTTAATTGAAGCAGCCATGAAGTCCTGGGCAGAGGAAAAACAAATGCAAACACTATGCTTTTGGATTTCCCGGCCTGCAGAGCCGTCAGCCTTTCTCTTTTCATTCTAAATTGCCCAGTCATGGGTATTCTGTTATTGTTGCTGTTGTTGTTGTTAGGTGCCCTGGAATCAGTGTCTGACTCATAGCTACCCTACGTTGAACAGGTGAAACACTATTTTCAGTGCTTCTCTGCTATTCATAGGGTTTTCAGTGGTTGATTGTTTTTTGGGAGTGGGTTTTGGGTCCTTCTTCCAAGCCTGCAGAACCTGGTGTTCCAAGGCAGTCTCCCATCCAAGTACTAACCAGGCCAGGACCCTGATCAGCTTCTGAGATCTGACTGGACCAGATGCCACAGTGGTGTGGCTGCAGGCATATTCTGTTATAACCACAGAAAAATGGACCGAGACTACTTCTTGGGAAGAGTGGAATCTGAGTACGTGTTGAAGAACTCATATGATTTAACTTTGAGATCTATTTAAAGACAAGATCACCCACAAAGAGAAAAATATGTGGCAGTAAGGAGAGGAAATTTTATGCTAAAGACTTTTACCTTGTCTGTATAGAACAGGATTTTTCTAGAACTGTTTTCTAGAACATCAATGTGTGTTGAGATATTCTTTGGAAGAATTAAATTTATGAAACATTGAATATGTTATAGAGCAAAAGATCAATGAGGCTAGGGCTTATGAAATAGAGATTATTATTACCACTACCACTGCTACCACTAACAGGAAATGATGCCATTGGAGTGAGAAGATGAGGTGCTATGTGTTTATGAGTAAAGAAGTGACATGATGGATGCAGTGCCTTGCAAAGATAACCAGCAGTGGTTTGGATGAAAACAGGTGGAGATTTTGCTAAAACAGGTAGAACATATCACATTCATCATTAACAATTTTTATTCGCTTTTCATTTTACTTAGAGTAAAAGTCAAAATCCATATTCAACCCTTTAAGTTCTAGGTCTATATTCTACAACCTGTCTTTATCCTTCCTCACTCTTTCTCTCTCTCTCCCCCACCCTAATACTGCTACAGCCACATTATTTTATTACCAAACCTTAGTACAAATAAGCACCTAAGTTCAAAATTTCTATAACTCTAAAATCCCTTATCCTGCTCTATTTTATACATTAAACTTAGTCCCTCATACTGTAATGCATTACTTGTTATTATTATTATTTATAGTAGAATTATTGTCACCTATAATAGAATGACTGCTCCAAGGAAGCAAGAACATGCTATTTTCTGTACTTCCAGCACCTAGAACAGTTCCACGTATGTAGTAGCTACTCATTAAATGGGTGTTGTTGTTGTTGTTGTTGTTGTCAGGTGCCATCCAGTTACATATACAAAAAATTAAATGGTGAGAAAATTAAAGGTATAGAGATTAATTAAAAAGTGTTGTAAACCAGAGTTGGTTACTCATGCCTGTATTCCCAGAGATGGTGGCAGGAGGATCAGAAGTTTGAGGCTAGATGCAGGCTGCATAATTTAGCAAGGCCCTGTTTCAAAATAAAAAGTAAAAACTGGGCTGGGGATGTGGCTTAGTGGCAAAGCACTTATAAAAGCAAGTGTGAGGCTGTGGTTTCAACTCCTTAGTACTGTTTTTTAAAAAATGTTCTGTATGGCAGGCACCATTGCATACACTTGTAATCCCAGCTACTTGGGAGACTGAAGAAGAAGGAATGTAGGTTCAAGGTCAGAGGTAGCCCGCACAACTTATTGAGACTCTGTTTCAAAATTAATACACCCACACATACATTAAATAAAAATATACACACATATATTAAATTAAAAAACTCTTCTGTAGTGATAAATAGTATGAGAGGAAATAATATATTAAACTTAAGTGGAAATAGAATGGGCAGGAAAGGTTTATGTTTACAAACAATTATCTGAGGCATGCATGATAGTGAAAAGGACGATCTCTGGAGGCCGATGATTTCTGATGCAAATCCTAAACTTTCCACTTATTTGTGTGGCCATGTGAAAAACATACTCTCTGAATATCATTTGTCTTCTTTGTAGAAGAGGGAAATCATAACTGTTTTAGATTTCTGTAATGTACTGTTGGCTCTATATTGTCATCATTACAATGCCACATATTTGAATATGTTTTAATAAGATTATAGATTTTATTTGAATTGAGTCTCCACATGCAGATTTTAAGTGCAAAATGATGCACATACTTCATGAATTTTATATTTTCCAAATTTCTTAGTATGGTCTTATTATTTTTATTATTGTTATCATCATTATTACTCTTAATCATATATTTTAAATAAAAATAATAGTAAAAATCTCTGATTTTTGAAAATAAATGATCTGATATTAATATTAGCCAAACAATACAAATTATTTTGCAGGCAAAATTTTACTATTGCCTTGAAATAGCTTGCGTATTAGAAAACAGGCTCATAGGATTAAGTCCTTTTCCATGATCACACTGCATATAAATGAAAGAGCTGGAATTCAAAGTAAAATATTTCTGGGATTCAAATTTATCTCATGCTCTTTTCATCTACCTACAATGACATTTCATAGTTCTTTAATTGACAGATTTCTCCCTAGGTGAAGTTCATCTCTGTCTTATACATTGTTAAACTTTTAGCTTCCTCTTTGCTTACTACATTTCACATATATACCTAAATTGCCTATTCACACAACCTCTCCCTTCACAGACTTCCACAGACTTCCTAGTACACTTTGATCCAAAAATAAATGCTAAACTATGACCTTTAAATATTTACTCCAAATTGTCTTTTTTACTTATTATTTACTATCTGAGTTTATGACTCTCTGAATATTGCTCCACAAATGTACCTGTAACACAGAACGTGTAGTTCCCAAACTGTGGAGGTTTCATAAAGTTAGGAGTATAAATTAAAATAATTTGGAGATTTTGTTTTTTCAAATTCCCATTTTATCACCTTAACAAATTCTTCTAGGCATGAAGCTCTAAGCATGAGAATTGTTGAAAGGTCATCTTGTGATTTGGTCATGTATTTCACATCTCATGGGTAAACATTACTATCTAACACTTTTCAAATATTCCACTCTATATTTTCATTTCCAAAATTACTGTCTATGGCTCAGCAGAATGACAACAAATCATGTCCTCCTTTACTTGGTAAAAGAGAAAGAGAGCAATAAGGAGAAACAATAAAGCTCTGCTTTGAAAGAGTTCAATATTAATGTTAGAAGTAGACTTCAGTCTAAAATCATATTGTGTATGCAATTTTAGGAAGAATGAGTAATGATTTTCTAGGAAAACATTGCAAGGAAATAGCATGTAGTAAATGCATATAACTTGAGATGATTATTTCATACAGGACAGAGAAGGATTGAATGTGATTCGAAAGTAGTGACACACGTGATTAATTTTAAAATCTATGTTGATAACAAAAATTTCCACCATTCCTTCTAGCTCAGGCATAGCATCATGGGACTGAAGGTTTAATGATTGCCACATATTAAGTGTTTTCAAGTTTCGATATTTTATAGAAATTTAAACAAATTTTGTGAGCCGGGTGCGGTGGCGCACTCCTGTAATCCCAGCGGCTCCAGAGGGGAGGCAGGAGGATGGCAAGTTGGAAACCAGAGGCAGTCTGCGTAACTTAGTGAGACCCTGTCTCAAAAAGTAAAAAAAAAAAAAAAAAAAAAGGTGGGGGGGGCTGAGGGTGCAGCTCAGCGGTCCAGCACTTGCAGAGCATGCAAGTGTGAGGCCGTGGGTTCAACCCCCAGTATTGAAAAAGAAAAAAGAAAGAAAAAGAAATTTAAACAAAGTTTTATGCTGCATTGTATTAATATCTATCTCAAAAAAAGATACAAGTATCTATTAAATACCTAGTTTAATAAATATTCTTTTCTCTATCTGGTCTCTATGTCTTTTCCCATTTGTTAGTCTGAATTGCCCCTCCCTTACCTGTTCTCTAGCTATAAAATTTAGCTAAGCCCTCATGTCTTCAGTTACCGTCCTCTGACGCCAACAGCCCTGGACTAAAAATACCTCCCTGTAGTCTAAAAGCATTATATTATCTCCTACCACACTGATCAGAAACTGTGGTAAAATTATTTACTTATTTGTTTTAGCCACTGAAGGATGCTTTATATGAAGGGAAGACATTATTATTAAATTCCAAAAATTTATTTTATTGCTCCATGCATGGTAGTTTCAATTGCAGGTAGCTGTTTAGAGAAGAAGAACTCAGGTTGAGTTCAATTGAAAAAAGATACTTAAAAACTTGTTGTTATATTTGAAGGTAATGGGAACTTTGCCAAAGGGAAATTTACGGGGATTATACTCACCAAGTTGAATAGAAATATGAGAGAAGAAATTAAACCTTCTCTCTGATGTTGCCATGTGCTCTGATAATGGAAGCTGGAACAAATGTAAATACCGTCCCTGCCCCCCCCTCCCCGCCCTTTTAGGTATACAAGACATAAAATGCCCAAATAACAATAAAATTATAATGTAAATTTTTGATTTATAGTTAAACATATTTTAATTTAGCACATTTTTAAGTAGCTAAATAAGTTTCTTTCTTTGCTTATAATACAAAATGTACAGCCATTTAAATTTTTTCAGTTTATATTGAGAAAAAAATTGTACAGGTAATTTTGGAAACCCTTGCCTTCAGGCTAATGATTACTTGGTATTGCAAAAAGAGTCAGATATTCTTTAACAGAAACTATGTGAAACTAATATATTTAGATTCAAGTAGATTCTTTAATATGAAAGTTGTCTCAAAATAAAATGTATCTTCTTTTTATTTAGTTCAGTATATACAGAAAGATGAATGATCCACATTCATTCAACCTATTGAGCATTTCTGAAGGATGGTGAACACATTTTGCACTAGGTATTACTGTCACTATGCTCACTATTTCCCTTTTGAAACTTTAAATTTACTTTAACTGATATATAAAAATGTAAAAATTATATATATTAATGAAATAACAAGTGATTTTATCTGTTATCTACAATGTATAACTTTAAGCTGTTTTCTTTTGGATCAGCTTTAGTTCACTGTTTAATAACATGGCCATAACCTGTACAACATATGGATGTTGAATTAACTTTATCTCATTATGGCATCTAATTTAATATGTAAAGTCAAGTAAGCTATTCCTTATTTTATCAAGTTTTATGAAAGACAAAAAGTATAATAAAGAGATTCCCTTGTCATCAAGCCCACCTCCAAGGAAATATGGTGTCTTAGTATTGAATTGATTAAAGTCAATTACAGAGGTAGGAGTTTTATAAGTAGGAATGCATGAAACCCTAATAAAGACAGTTTCTAGGTATGATAATTATAAAATTACATAAAAGCATTTATTGAGTTCACAGAAAACCCTCTATGAAATGGAAGATGCTGGAGCTGAAATACAGCCAGATTTGGTAACAGCATGCAAACAACCTTCAGAGTTGAAAAATCATTCAAAATATCTAATCCCATAACTGTATCAAAGCTGGCAGGTGCTCACTACACATAACATTAATTTGGGAGATTTAGAGGGGTTTTGAAGATAACCTTCTGTGCCCAATATGTTGAGAGCAATGTGTCTCAGGATAAAACTACTGAATATTTCATAATCAGTAGGAAGGATGAAGGGACAAAATGTGAACCATAGAGTATTTCTCCCCAGTGTAATTACATAGTTTTTCTTAAGCTCCTCTGTTTATGCTGATGGAATAAAATCTGGGCAAGAATACTAAAATATTATCAGAATTGTTTCAGCTCATTTATAATAAAAATTACAACAATGTGGATTATTGTTCATAATCTGAATTGTTTCATGTGTTACAGCAAAAACATAGTCCTATGAAATCTTATGAGCCTCTAGATAAGGACTTTGAAGGACAGTATTGGTAAAATCCTCTGATCTTGTATCCCCCTTCCCAACGGTGATATGAACTACATCCTGCCCTGACAAACTTATGTTCATGCAAGCCAAATTAATTTTTTGTGATGCCTCCAACACTCACATATGCTTTCCAATGAGTACTTCATTACCACCTCACTAAAATAAAATTCAACAAAAGAAAAAGATTTATAGAAAAGCAAGAACATACACTGACAAAGAATAAATGACTGAACCATGGAGCATATATTTGATCTCAGTAAGTAATGTTAAAAGAGACATTAAGCTGATTTAAATGTATTAGAGATTGTGGATCAAACAGGTAAATGATTTTCTAAAATTATATTATTCTGTATTATGTTTCCTTTGTGGCATGTGCTTGAACCCAAAGTTTCCTACAAGAAACATCCAAATAGAAGACCCAGAGAATCATAAAGTGTTGGTCTCCCACATATGGACAAATAACACTTCTATCAGGAGTACTTCAAGAAAAAATGATAAAAATGATAAGAAAAATCAGGCAAATCAAAGTTATTTCTGTGTCTTTAATGATTCCTAATATTCTTGTGCTTCCTATAAATAGACTAAGGTGCATAAAAGCACATGCAAAAATCTTAAGTTGTATTTTATTGTGGTAACTTGGATTCATTCCTATGATATACTATCAATCCTGTATATGACCTTATTTATAAGTTAGTTTTATTTTCTTGCTTTTAGGTTTATGAATCTTATCAATATCTTCAACTAAGTTTTTGTGATTATTTTCACATCTATTTTCCAGTTTTTTTAGACCCACTGGCCAACCCAAAGTTGGATAAATCCCCCTCCTGAATTATTTGGTTCTAGACTTAGGCTGTTGAACCTAACTGGAGAAAAGCACAATACCCTGAGATCACTGCTTCTACAATTAACTTTCTCTGAGCTCAGTAAGGCCATTTACCATGCCATCAATTCTTCTCTGTTCCGATAAGATTTTTCTCCATTTTCCATAATACCTAGTCAAACAGTTTTTTTTAATCTCTCCAATCATACTACTCTATTGTCTTCCCACTCATTCTCAGATGAAAACCTTATCTTCTACTTCACAGAAATATAATGTCCAGATAAGGACTCTGTCCAATTTCTGAACCCTATCAACAATATTGATGTGTATAATCACTAAATCCTTTCATTATGATAGTCAGTATCTCATTCTGACTGAAGTTAACTCTTCTACTTCATTTCTTGATCCCATAAATGCTATTTTAAGAATTTCACTCCAATTATTAGCCTCTATTCTAACATTAGCTTCTCCCTTTTTCTACTTGTGCCTTTCAAAAACCCTAATGTCTTTCTCATTTGTTCTTATACTTCAAGGTTCTCCAGCTTTTTCTCCATTTCTCCCTGGCACTGCCAAGCTTCTTGGAAAAGACAGCCAGTATCCTTGCATTTGTATTGTCTTTTCTAATTTATCATTCTGTGAATGCATTGTGAATTTTATCCCTTACTCATGCACTGAACTATTTTTTTCCTGTTATGCAGTGCTAAGGATTGATTCCTGGGCCTTGTACATGTTAGGAAGACAAGCTACCACAGAGCCACATTTTTAGCTTGAATAAATTCTTAACAAGATCATCCCTGAATTATTACCTTTTTAATATTCAAAATATGTACCTATCTCTCAGGGAGTATTTGATACTATAAGCCATGACCTCAACCTTGAAACCAAAATTCCTTTAACTTTCTCAATGTTAAGGATTGTGATTCCTATTGGAATATTTTTTCTCAGCCTTTTTAGAGATTTTTCATAGCAGATTCCTCCTTTTGCAAGTCATTATAAACTATATGCTGATGATTCCATTAACAAATTCTGCAGAACCTGTCACTCACTTGGGTCATGCGACTCATTTAAAGCACTGGAAGCATGGCATTCTGTACATTAAGCCACAAAAGGATGAAAATGAAACACAAACTCACTTCCAAACAGGGATTTTTCCCAGAAATCAAATTCACATGCAAGACTTGGAACTGCAAGGTTCGGTTAATAGGTATATTTAGTAGACATTTTGTAATGTCTGTTTAATCTTTGGAAGGTTTAAGTGATGAGCAAAAGATGAAATCTTCAAGGTAGAAACAAAATAGAAGAGTATGACCTTATGCTGCGTGCGGTGACACACGCCTGTAATCCCAGTGGCTTGGGAGGCGGAGGCGGGAGGATCGCAAGTTCAAGACCAGAGGCAGTCTGCATAATTTAGCGAGACCCTGTCTCAAAAAAAAGTAAAGAAAATGGGCTGGGGGGCACAGCTCAGTGGTTCAACACTTGCAAAGCATGCAGGCGCAAGGCCCTGGGTTCAACCCGCAGTACCACACACACACAAAAAAAAGAGTATGACTTTATAATCTTTTTGTAATTGACAAAATATTAGTCATAAATTAGAATTTATAAATAAATTCTTTTAATAAATACAATAGAAACAGTGGGTAAACATATTTCACAGAAGCCACCACACACAAATTCCCTCAATAGAAAAAACATATACTGTATCACTGTACAGAATAAGAACACAAACTAAAACCCCAGTATAAATTACTATTCAATAAATTTCAGAAGTCAAGTTATCTGACAATATCAAATGTTGACAAGTATGTTAAGCAATGCCACAGTGGCATTAATCAATTTTAATATTAGGTTTCTTCTCTGATGAACTTTCACTTATTAACCCCAGAAAATGGATATATGTATGCATGAAGTTGTATTATTTATAAAAGCAAGGAAATAAGAAAATTCTAAATGTGCATCAATATTAGAATAGATAAATATATTTCAATATATCCATGCAAAAATATTATAAAACCATGAAATAAATGAAATATGACTATGCGCATTAATATATCTTTAAAATCCTGTTTTTCAAAAATAGTTATGTACAAAACTCATAAATAGGAAAAATAAAATAAAATGTAGCTGTATTTTTGTGTGTATGAATGCACTGGAATAAAAATCAAAATGACATTTGTACTACTAAAGTTAGCATTGTAGTTACTTCTAGGTATATATATCACAGGAAAATATTGATTTGTTAAGACTGTACAATAGCCTTCAAATATACTCAGAATGTTTTATTTCCTAAGCTAAGTATGAATGCGGGCTGGGATTTAGCTCAGTCAGTAGAGCGCTGTGCTGCAGTCCCTGAGGTCCTGAGTTCAATTCCCAGCACCACAAAAATGGGAGAAGGACCTGGCAATCCACTCCCAAGGCAATCCCGAAACAATTTGCCATTGAAAACCCTATGAGGGTCACTATGAATCAGATACCGACTCGATTGCACCTAACAACAACAACAACAAGTATGAATGCATGGGAGAAATACTTGGCAGCCCACTCCTGAAACAATCCTGAAATAATCAACCTTTGGAAACCTTTTGAGTGTCCCTATGAGTTGGACATGACTCAACAGCATCTAACAACAAGAAATATGGATGCATGAGTACTTCATTTTAATTGTTTAAATTATATATATTCACTATGTTTTAATTTATGAAATTTATTAGTAAAAAGAAAAAAGCTATCTCATAATTAGAAGAGAGTGTAAGAGCCAACTGAAGTTTTTGAAAGATGGAAGAAATCTTTTCAGGTAAGCTGAATGATCTCTCATAAAACAAGAGTAAAAACCTATATCCTAATCTGTAAAATCAATGAATATGTTGCTCCACACAGAAAAGTGATTTTGCCCATGTGGTTATGTTAAAAATCTCAAGACCAAGAGATTATCCTTGACCATAGAGTCTATACAGTGTGATCATCAGGACCCTTGAACATGGAAAAGTTAGGCTGAAGTTTGAGTGAGAACGACATATGACAATGAAAGGAAGGCACAGGGAGAAATTAGTCTGTTGGCCTTGAACATGAGACAGGGGCATGAACCAAAGAATGCAAGCAGTCCCTACAAAATGGAAAAGGCAAGAAAAAAGATTCTCAGCAAGAGAATCCCCCCAAAAATCATTATCCTGAAAACACTGGTTTTAATCCAAGAAAATCAACTTCAGACTTTGAATATTTAGAGCTCTAAAATGATAAACTTGAGTTGTTTTAAGCTACTACGTTTGTAGTGATTCATTGCAGCAGCAACACTGTAGGTCATCATTGTACCTAAATGACCCTTGACAACTGCTGGGAAGACAAAGAGGAAATAAAAGCTTAAGCTACCACCACCTAACTTGTGCTTGGCTTAGAGAAGACATCCAGAAAATACTGAAAAAAATCCAACAATAACCTAGATTCATTATTTCCTTTTGACAAATAAGGAAACAAAGACTCCAAGGAAATAAGAGAATTATCAGCTGTTAATGTGCATATGACTGATATTTAAAAATAAAAATAAATTTTATTTGTGAAATCAGAGAAGATAAAATGATTTCATAATTGACAATTCAATTATCTCTATAAATTATACATAAAATTATATAAACATGGACATAAATATAATTCTGTATATATAGTTTTATTGAACAGTTTATATATGATATTGTCAGTATTTTCCAAAATATCAATCAAATGAAAGTTCCTCAAAATCTTGGCATAGATCCTAACAGAAGTTAATAAATAGCTCTACACACCTAGGCTGTACACTTAAACCATTTTGATAGATGGAAAAGAAGCAATTAGGGATATTTATTAGTCAGCTTATGCATGGGTTAAATGAAAATATATATTGGCTTATTTATTTGCTCTAGATTTCCTTAAACTACAATGTTAAGAGGGGTAAATTTAGGTATAGGGTATATATTTTTTATTTTTCCATTAGACTTACCAAAGGAATGAGAACAAGAGTAAGAGAGAGCCAGATGTGATGGTAGAGGCCAGTAATCCCAGCCACTTGGGAGGACGAGGCAAGAGGATTACAAATTTGAGACCACAGACAGCCTACATAATATGGCCAGACTCTGATTCACAATAAAAAATTAAAAAACAGGCTAGAAGGGCAGCTCAGTGGTAGAGCACTTGCAAAAATATGCTCAACACCCAAGTACCACAAAAAAGAAAGGGTAAGAGAGATATAGAGATAGAGATGGAAGGTAAGAGCAGGAGCGAGTGAAAAAGAGAGGTTACCAAGGAAATGATTTTTGGATTACTGTGAGAGGAATAAAAATGGCAACAGTGAAGAAAATAAAATGAAAAAAAAAAGCTAAAAATGGTGTAAATATAAATGGTCTAGAAAATGCATGTGATTGTTCTGACAAGATAATAACAAAGTTCGCTACAGGAAAAATTTCTATCTTAAACAGAACTGGAACTCAAGTACATATAGAAAAATATTACCAAGTAAATGATAGAAAAGACTTAGATGGGGGGTAAGAATACAAGAGGGTAAGGGGGCACCTATATGAGTAATGTACATCAAAATGCATATATATGTAAATGCCACAATAAAAAGCATGTCAGAATGAATCACATTAAGGTGAACATTAAAAATGTCCAATAATAAAAAAAGAATAGTTATTTAGCAAAAATAAAATGAAATATTTAAAATTAAAAAAAGAAATATCAGAAGTATTCCCATTAAAATTCAGAAAAAATACAGTTGTCTACTATTATCTGTATTATTTTGAAATAATTATGGACATGTTTATTAAAACATTCATAAAATATATAAAAAAGAAAAAAATGTTAAATTTCTGGCAATTGTTTCTCTATTGTATATTTTATTTAGTTTTATAAAAATGTTAAATCAAGCACTGAGGAAAATAGTTTACAGATGCAGAACTCTAAAAATGTAAGATCAAAAGGAGATCAAAGACAACATAAGAAGATTTTATTTAAAAATGTGGATGGAGACCAACTTTCCATTTCACTGTTATTTAGAGTTAATCCAAAGGCCACTTTCAACCTTTAACAGAAACATGATTGATTTTAATGGCATCTATGGAAAAAATGCTTCAAATATTCTAACAAAAAGATTCCAAAAAATAGTTATGCCTGCAATGCTATGCCTCAAAGCTGGAACCTTATATTAAAAATTAGAATGTACTCAGAGAAAAATAAGATTGTGACTCAGAAATCTGGTGCAAAAGTTCCTCTATACGGTGAAGCCCTAACATGCAGATAATCAGTGTCCAGGTTAAAAAGCACACAGTTATACCATGTTGTTATAGATCACATCCCTAGGCAATAAAACTAAGAAGTTCACCTGAAAGACACAGGTGGATAAGTTTAATAATAAATACAGAAAATAGGTGTTTACTTGTCTTTGCTGTTAAAGAAGCTGGTAAATAGCTATAAATGTTTACAGAAATAGAGTTGATCCAAATTCAACATGTATCTGCAGCTTTGTAAAAGTTCACACGCTCTGTTTATTCACTTATTTTAAACTTGTTTTTTTCTTGTGTATACTTGACTGAATACTCATGAATTTTCAAGTTATGAGGTGGTGGTTGTTGTTGTTAGGTGCCGTCGAGTCGGTATCCGACTCATAGCGACCCTATGTACCACAGGGGAAACACTATTGTCAGTGTTTCTCTGTTGTTCATAGGGTTTTCAATGGCAGATTGATTTTTGGGAGGGGGTTGCCAGGTCCTTCTCCCAAGCCTACAGCTTCTGGTGTTCCCAAGGGTCTCCCATCCAGGTACTAACCAGGCCCGACCCTGCTTAGCTTCCGAGATCTGACGGGATCCATTGCCACAGGGCTATGGCTGCAGGCAGTTATGAGGATCATATCAAAATTTTGTTTTTTTCTTGTGTATACTTGAATGAATATGAATTTTCAAGTTATAAGGATCACATCAACATTGAAAAATAAAGGCATTTTTAATACTAGAAAGGTAATATGATAAATTTACCTTCTAACCAAGAATCAATGCAGAAAATATAACCAGATGAGTTGGCACACGCCTGTAATCCAAGTGGCTCTGGGACTGAGGCAGGAGGATTCAGAGCTCAAGGTCAAGGATAGCCTGCATAACTTAGCAAGGCCCTGTCTCAAAATGAAAAATCAAAAGAAGGCTAGAAGGTGCAGCTTAGTGGTAGAGTACTTGCAAAGTACAAAAGAGACCATGGGTTCCACCCCCTAGTACAGAGAAAAAAAAAATAAAAATAAAAGGCTGTGCTGTTATGCTGGAGGCTATTATGTGCATTTTCAACTTAAAATGTTTCCAGTTTATGACTGGCTTATTGGAAAGTGGTCTCATTGTAAGTCCAGAGCATGAATAATTATAGTTCTACCCAAAACCTAAATTGAAGCACTAGCCATTGTCAACTGACTTTTTGTATGATGCAAAGGAAGAAGCAAACTTACATACAAAACAATAAAAAACAAAACCAGGAAAGATGAGGGCAAATATAAATAGAAAACATAAATTTATCATTTTAGTAAGAATGTGTTGGTGCTCTTTCATCCTTGTTTTTGTTTGTTTCTTTTTAAATTTTCTGGGTCAGATAATGCCAGGCTCATGGTGAGTGGTTTGGATCTCAAACTCAATTACTGACTCAAGGTCAAGCAATCCTTATATTTTAGTGCCTGTAGGACTTCCAAAGAAACTACCATATCCATCCTAGAAGAAGTGTAACTACAGTGATCCTTGAAAGCAAGGATGGTTACACTGCATCTTATATATTTTAGACATTATCAGGAGGTACCAATTCCTGGAAAAGGACATCATGTTTGGGAGGACCCTCAACTAGATGGATTGACATAGTGGCTACAAAAATGGGCTTAAATAAACAAAAAATTTATTTTGTGCATGGCACAATATTGGGGAATGTTTCATTCTGTTGTACACAGAGTCACTACAAGTGAGTCCTGATTCAATGTTATCTAACAATAACAACAACACAAGGCACTAGAGATATTTTACCAACATTGAATAGATGTCTCCTGAAGAAGACTTGTTCTTATTATAATAACCTAGACATCTGCATTGTGCTTGGGATACTGAGACCTGTCAATGGTTCCCACAATATCCACATTTATTAGAAACTTCCAGCACCATAAATCTCAAGTAGCAGGAGAGTATGTCTGCAGCTTGAATCTTTCTAATCTTCTCAAAAAACATGATAAAAATAATGTCCTTTTGACAACTGTAACAGCTTCCATATTCAAAGAAATATATCATTTTCATCAAACAAATTTATCAGATTTTTAAGTGGATATTCTTGAATAAGACCCCAAAAGAATATTTTACTTTGCTCCCACCTCAGTTCCTCTCTATCTTAACCTACACTTGGCCTTTCCTCTATTTTCCCATCTCCTTTTAGGAAAAAAATCACCTAACTCATTTTTGTGCAGGACATCAGCAAACTTAAAACACCAATATAATTCCTGAAATAGAAATCTGCTTTTTCATTCAAAATAATTATCTTTTGCTCCCTCTCTCAAAGAAAGCTGATACATCAAGTGAGGGTGATAACTCTACCTCTTTAGGAAGTAACTTTATTTAGTATTCCTTTTATATTGTAAATTTCCATAACAAAGAATCTTGATAAAATACTTTAAGAAACTCTACACGGAGTGATGATTTTAGTAGAGGTACAATTCATATTAGATTTTCTGTTTTAATTAGAGGAATATGATTGACATGGATAAAATGATATACTATCTATTTTATGTACTCTAGTTTAGATAAGGAGCTGGGATTTAGCTCAGTTGGTAGAGCGCTGCGCTGCAGTCTCTGAGGTCCCAAGTTCAATTCCCAGCCCTGCAAAAATGGGAGAAGGACCTGGCAATCCACTCCTAAGGCAATCCCGAAACAGTCAGCCATTGAAAACCCTATGAGGGTAACTATGAGTCGGATACCTACTCCACAGCACCTAACAACAACAAGTTTAGATAAAAATGGTTACTTGTGTAATGAGATGTGCAGGTTATATAATGAAAATTTCACTTCACTAATTTGAATATTTATTTTATTGTAGGACTCCTTGGAAATTCCATGTTTAACTCAACATATGGTGGGTAAATTTTAAAATTAAATTTATTTGTATAATTTGACACAATAGAAGTTAGGCTAAAATGAAAGATATAAGCATATGGTAGATTTACCACTAACTGAGAGCCTTCCAATATGAGAAGTAAGTAGAAGAGGGGTTGGGAGGTTTTTTTATTTTTATGACTCTATATAAATGAGCAGATAATTTATGTTTTTTCTTGATTGTTATTCTAAACCATGAGTGAAAAGGGTTTTTCTTTTTAATACGGTACACTCAAAGAAATGACTGTTCCACTTTTAAAAAGACAATTTAAGTTGATTTATATGTTGTTGTTGGTACTAGGTGCCATAGAGTTGGGTCTGTTTCATAGTGACACTTGTAGGGTTTCCAGTGGCTGTTTCAGGATTGCTTTTGGGAGTGGGTTGCCATGTCCTTCTTCCAATTGATTCATATACATGTACGTATTTTCATAGATATATATACATATACTGATATATGTGTTCTGCACACACATCCACTAACATAAACATATACACACATATTACTGTATACCAAACAGATATTTTCTTTTTTCTCTAATAACAAAGCAGCAAATTCTGGTCTGTAGAGTCTCTAAACTGAGGAGGCTGTATCACTTCTCTTTTTCCAAGGCTATTGCCCATGACTCATACTTTTTGTCCACTTACTGTTCTAAACTGTCACATTACAATTCTATTCAATAAGATTTCAAGAAAGAATATTGACATTCTCTCTCTCTCTCTCTCTCTGTCTCTATCTCTCTCTCCCTCTCTCCCTCTTTCCCTCTTTCCCTCTCTCTCCCTCTCTCTCTTTCTGTTTTTTTTTTCTTCCTTGTGAGTTTTATCCATTTGTGCTTTCTCAGGAATTAAAGGCCACTGGTTCGACTTTCTATCTCCTTTCTAATGAACAAGACAACCTAAATCATTAATACAGGGTTAAAATCAAGTCTTACTTGTTAAAATATAAAAGCACTGCATTGATCACTTATCATCTGCTTGTATCAGTGCCATATAATAATAATATTAGGCTAGGAGATTCCAAAGCAGAGGAAAACACACTTTTATTTCTGCTGGGTAAATTGATAGAGTCAGAAGGCCAAGTTAGATATCTTATAATATTTTGTTCTAGCCTTTTCACTTTTGGCTATGCCCAATCTCTTTCCTCAGTTTGCTTTCTAATACAGTGAAGTCCCACTGTATCAAGGAATAGCTCTGGATGACCTCTGCCAGTTTCCTACACAATATAGCTACCACACAAAATCTACACTCCAAAATATCTGTTTTGAAGCAGAGATTCTAAGAGATTAATATAATTAGTATAATTAGTCCAATTAGTATAATAATTAGTATAATAATCAATGTTCTCTCTCTCCCTTTTTCCACTTCATATTACACTTTATTGCACCTATAACAAATCACTACAACGTACTGGCTCTAAATCACACATATTTATTATTTTATAGTTCTGGAGGACAGAATTGCAAAATATGGTTTCACCGGGCTAAAACCAAAGTGTTGGCAAGATTATACATCTTCTGGAGATTGTAGAGGAAAATCTATCTCTGATTTCTATAGCTTCTAGAGGCTCCCCACATCCCGTGGCTTATGGCCCCATTTAATATTTTCAAAACTAAATACACAGTATCTCTTTGACCTTGCTTGCTGGATGATATTTCCTTCTCTGATGAACCCCTATCAACCTTATTCTTACAAAAACCATATGATCACTTTGAACTCACACAGCAGGATATCTTCCTATATCATGATCCTTAAATTAATCACATCTGCAAAACACCTTTTATCATGCTAAGTGTCATATTCACAGATTCATAAAATTAGGATATGGAGATCTTTGGTGGGAGATATTAACAAGCCTATCAAGTACCTTCTACTAACTCTTCAACCTTCTCAAGCCTACATTCTGCCACTGTCATTCCATTAATATCATTCAAATTCACTAAGGGCCTGAATCTCTTAAATTGAAATAATGCTTTTAAGCCTCATATTCTTCCCAGTGTTTCAGTGGACAGCTTCTTTTCTCAAGAAAAATTTTCCTGTTGAAAATCTCTCTTTTCCTTAATTTTCTTAAAACTATGTTCTCATAGATAAGTAGGATTTTAGTTTCTCTTTGCTTATTCTTCTTATTTACTTTATTTAAACAAAGAACACACTTTTCAGATGTGCATATTATTCATAAACATGGTGAGTGTGTTTTCTTCTGTTCTTCTCCCTTTCTACCTGGTTACTTTCAGAAATGTTGGTATAGACTTTAAGCTGCAAGATTTATATGTCACAAATTAAACATTTGGTAGAATGGGAAAGGCTAGGAGCTTTCAAAGCAGAGGAAAACACACTTTTATTTCTGCTGGGTAAATTGATAGAGTCAGAAGGCCAAGTTAGATATCTTATAATATTTTGTTCTAGTTTTTTTCAATTTTGGCTATGCCCAGTCTCTTTCCTCAGTTTGCTTTCTAATACAGTGAGGTCTCACTGCATCAAGGAATAGCTGTGGGTGACCTCTGCCAGTTTCCTGCACAATAAAGCTACCACACAAAATCTATACTCCAAAATATTTGTTTTGAAACAGAGATTCTAAGAGATCTAATTTCTTTGTGTAATTGATTTGTCCTTTTTCTTCCAAGTCAAGAGTATGTATTGTATTCTTATTTTAAAAAAAGAAAAAAAGAAAGAGTAAATCTTAGGCAAAGACTTCCTCTCTTTTCTGCTCATTTCCTGTGATTCTTTAGTGGCACTTGTGAAGGGAGATATGTTTTCTTTCAGTGTTATCTTTTAATCTGCTACTACCTGTATTTCCATTTCTGGCCTATAAATGCAAGTTGAGACTTCTTTATATTTCTGTAGTTTAAATGGAAATTTTCTTATTTGCTGTGGTAATTGCTTTTGTACAGCAATTGTATTTCTGTACAGATCTAGGACTAAAAGAGCTGGATATCGCTGTTCAAGCTGGTACTATTTTGGAAACACAATAGGATTTTTTGATATATGACATTTTGCCACTTTTTAAAAAATATCTACATGCAGAAGGAAATGTGAGTAATCTCTACAATAAGGAAACATGTCCTTTTATCTTCAGTTCTTATATATGGTTTATGTGTACTTTTTTATAGGATGATATAACATAGGATGGACCTAGTATTTCAGAAAGCATTTTGGGATCCATAGGAGGGGTAAACCCTAGGACTCAGAAATAAGTTTAAAGTATTCATTTTTGAAGCAAGTCAAGTAGGCAATTTGTAAATAAGGGAAAACAGGAAAGTATATACTTGTAAAGATATTCAATATATACTTAAAAATAATTATAGTAGAAAATAAGTTACAGCATTCATATAAAACACATATATATTTGAAAAGAAAATGTCAGAACTTTATAGACATCTTGGAATGAATAGAGTAAAATTATTTTTGCAGAGGTGTTAATTTCAATCATTCCTTACTGACTGACCTGAAAGGAACAGAAAATAGGATTTGATAAACTGAATATTTACTCCAATTCTTAAAGATACTCTGAGGCTCTAAAGTTTATTACACAAAAATGAAAAAACGCTCTCAGAGAAAGGGGGAAAGAAACAGATCTTTGCTGGAAAAACAGTCACTTTGTGCTGGCAACTGGTATTCCAATTGTAGGAAACTTTAATCCAACTATCCACCTGGCTGTTTGTGTGAAATAATGAGCCCAAAAGTCAACAGACACTTTTCTCCTATTGCAAAGGTTACAAGCCTTTGAGTGTCCACACTTGAGCTGTTTCAACTTTCAGAATACATGCATTTCATTTGTAAAGCTTTTCTGTGTGATCGCTGCTGTGTCTCCATCTGTCAGTACACCACATATTTCAAGGGTGAGTGTGGCACATTCACACATGGAATTTGAACAAGAATCTTAAATCTTATTTTATGGTCAATTGCAAAATGGCACTTGATCATTTCAAATAAAATCTCAGTAGGGTTCTACTTCAAGCATGTTGTCATTTTAAAAATTTTTCTAAAATTGCCAGGAAGCCCAATTAAATTATGCATTTAAATGACCACTCAAGTATGCAGGAGTATTTATTTTTTGGAGTAGCCAAACAATGTGGATAGTTGAAAAAATTAAATATCACCATGGTGCAGCATAAGGTGAACTAAATAGAATCTCCTGCTTATAATTATGCACCTGCTAAACTCTTCCTCCAACATCACCATTGCCTTGCATGTTAAGTTTAACAATTTCAGATCTATTTCTTTGTGTCTGATTATACATCTCCAGTTTGATTATTACAATTGAAATATGGCATACACCATGTGATAAATTATCTTATTAATTATCACTCTGGCAATAATTAGAAAGAGCAGTAACTGCAAAGCTATTTAGAGTTTTAGTGACAAAGGGGTATGATAAAAATGCCAAAGGTTTAGAGGGTAAATGTCTCTTTCTCAATTTTATTGGAGAACTGACTCTAATTGTTATAACCTTTCAAAGATTGTCTCACAAAAAGATGAAGAGCAATGGTTCTAGAACCAAATTAGTAAGGCTGACTCTGGTGTTAAACTGTTGCTAGTTGCATGAGTCTGGCTATGCTATCTCATTTCTTTCTGAGACAGTTTTCTCTTGTGTAAAATATGGATGATGACAGTACATATTTTAAAGTATGATTTTCAATATTAATTATACTAATAAGCATAAAATAGAACAGTGCCTAATTTATTTTAAATAATAAGTAAATATTGTTGTTGTTGTTAGGTGCCGTCGAGTCGAGTCCGACTCATAGAGACCCTATGTACAGCAGATCTAAACACTTGACGATTCTGTGCCAGGCAAACGATCTTATTTATGTTTAAGCCCATTGTTGCAGACACTGTGTCAATCCATCTGGTGGAGGGTTTTCCTCTTTTGCATTGACCTGCCACTCTTCCAAACATGATGTCCTTCTCCAGGGATTGTTCTCTCCTGACTACATGTCCGAAATATGTAAGTCGCAGTTTGGCCATTTTTGCTTCCAAGGAGCACTCTGGTTGTACTTCTTCTAGGACAGATCTGTTGGTTCTTTTGGCAGTCCATGGTATATTCAACAGACGTCTCCAGCAACACAATTCAAAAGCATCAATTCTTTTTCTGTCTCTCTTGTTCAATGTCTAGCTTTCACAACCATATGATGCCACTGAAAATACCGTGGCATGAGTCAGACGCACCTTTGTCTTCAATGTGACATCTTTGCTTTTCAATACTCTAAAGAGATCTTTTGCCACAGCTTTTCCTAGAGCAATGCGTCTTTGGATTTCTTGACTGCTGTTTCCATGGGTGTTGATTATAGAGCCAAGCAAAGTAAAATCTTAGACAACCTCAATCTTTTCTCCAAGTAAATATTAGTAAGCATAAGAAACAATGAATACTTAGTAATACACACACAGCCCTTAAACTACATAATCCTTAGGACATAACCTGCCAAGAACAGAAGGCCTTCTTTTAATACTCATAGAAATATTTTCTGCAAATGCATTCCCAGTAATATTTTATTTGGCTATTTCTACCTATGTTTATATATGAATTTAAGACCTGTATATAAAGTAAAAATAATCAATGAATACTTACCAAGTGGTGTGTGTGTGTGTTGTTAAGATCTCAATAAGCATCTGAAATCCACTGAGTAGTGTAAATATAAGCACATGTTCTTATTGTTTTATGATATGTTAAAAAAATTTTAAAGTTAGCTTCTTTCAATTAATTTAGCCTGGATATTTTCATAAAACTTTCATCTACTTAAGAGTTAAAACATGTACTCTACAAAGGTTTAGCAGTTTCAAATTCCAAGTAAAATGCAATATTTTATAACATAATAGAATATACTTTTATTGTTTTATTATTTAATTATATTGTTCTATATAACTAAAGAAATGAAACCAGGAATAATAAAATGATTTTTCATAACTTCACAACCATTAAAATATGTACACTTCATTTTTTCTTAGCTTTTATCCAAATGTCAAATAAAACATTTATTTGGAAAAATATCTCAAAAGTGTATTTATAATCATGATCTGCAATAACCTTAAGGCATTTCCAAAATTGCTGCTGGAAATAGAATGTAATTTTATTTATTGTTTGTGAGGTTTCAATTCAGTATTGTTTATGGAGGTTATGGCTACTTTTTGTGTTTATAACTATTTTTTCTTCAATAAATCATCACAAATAATTTGAATAGATACCTTATTGAATTCATTTACTTAGTATTGATTTTCTTAAATAACTATTCCTACTGTATCTTCTGTTTCTACACCTGCTTTGCCTTACTGCTGTGCACTTCCACATACATTTCATGTTTATTCCAGCTATTTCCTGTATTCCAGGATTTAATTTTCATAAAAATTACCTCAGAAGAAAATGTTCCTTTCTGCATTCACAATTCTATATCTAGTATGCAAGCCTATTCTATCCAAAGCTTTAAAAGCTAACTTTTTAAACTCATTTAGAGAGTAGGCTTATGTAGCGATTAAGCCAAATGACTTGGGGCCTGGCAAGCCATTTAATCCTCACAACTAAGCTATGAGAAAGGCATGCCAGGCATTAATTTTACTACTTAAAATTTGAGAACACTGGAGTTTAGTGAATTTTAAATTTCAATCCAGCAGAATAATGTGGATCTATTTAATTAAAAAATAAGGAACAGTGTAAAGAAAGTTTTTCAATCAGAAAATATCCAGTAAGATGGCATAAATTAATACTAACACCAGTCATTACAATAAATGTAAATGAAGTATATTAGTTTCTAAGAGTGCCACAAAAATTACCACAATTAGGAAAAAAAGAGCAGAAGTTTATTTTCTTACAATTCTTGAGGCATGAAGTCTCAAATCAAGATGTCATCAGGGAGGAGTTCAACAAAGTCCTAAGAGTAGATCTCAATCCTTCCCTTTCGTACCTTCTATTGGATCCAGCCATTCCTTGATGGACGGCCCCATTACTGCAGTTGCCTCTTCCATGGTCATATTGCCTCTTCTCTTCTGTGTTTTTTCCAAAACTTTCTTAGGATATCATTTATAAGGGTACATATTGCATTTAAGGATCAACTGGATAATGTAGAGCCTTAATTTAATGACATTTTACTTGGAAACACTGTCATTAAATTAAGGCTCTAGATTAGGCAGCCTGTGTACTTTAGCAAGACCCTGTCTCAAAAGAAGAAGATTTAAAATGTTAGCCCAGTGTTAAAGCACTTGCATATTATGGGTGAAGCCCTGGGTTCAACTCCCAGGTACCACAGCAAAAATAAAATAAAATAATATAAAATAAAACAAAATAAAGAAATTTTAGCATCAAAACAAACAACAATGATAGATAATTTAAGCTAAAATTTTCATGAGTAGTAATGTTTTAAATTCATGTAAATGGAGAAAAGATTAGAAATTTTATGATTTCTATCTATAAAAATTTTAAACTCTCAATTTGATACATAACCATGAATTTTTCAAAGAATAACTAATAATTAGGAAAAGAGAACCAACTACTGTAGTTGAGCATCTAAATTTCCTTTCATAGAGATGTGCCAGTCATTTTATGTAAAGGAAATATATTTTAATATTAGAATAATGTGATTAATATGCCCAAAACCTGAACTCTATTAAATTGTCTAAATCTATACATAAAAACTAATCAAAAATATAATTTATGTAAAACTATTAAAATATTTCCTTTAGGATTTGAAACTAAATATGTTTTTTCATTATTGCAATTGCTGACAAATGTGGGATTATAAACTATGTCCAGGAGCATTATTTTTAAAAAGAACTACTGTGATAGTTATAAAGATTGTAAAGGAAAAACTGTTGTTGTCAGGTGGTGTCCAACTCATGGCAACTCTATGTACAACAAACAAAAATCTCCTTGATACTGTGCCGCAACCAGGACTATTATCATTGCTTCTCTGCTACTCACAGGGTTTTAAATAGCTAAGGGGAAATCTAAGTATTATAATTTTTTGTATGATGTGATTATTGACATAAGTCACTCGATTAGATCAAACATTTCTAAAACAAGGAGAAAATTTAGCAAATTTCAGATACACAAGATTAATTTACAAAGTCATCTATATTTTTACATACTATCAACAATGGCTTTAATATATAATAAAAATGAGATATAATAGAAAAGATGGCTAATGTTCTGAATGGTGATAGACCATTGGATATATCATGTTTTAATCCCTGTACCTGGAAATATTAATTTGGATAGAAAAATAGTGACTATTATCATATACAACAATATATATAATTAAGTATCCTGAATGGAAAAATTTATGACAGATTATTGGAATAGGCTGTGCGTTCTGTCTTAAGAGAGAGCCTGGAAGAGGGAGATTTTATGCACCGAAACAAAGAGAAAGAAGCGTAACAATGGAGTGAAAAGAAATGCGGCCATGAGCCAAGGAATATCAATAGTGAAAAGAAGTTATAAAAGTCAAGGAATAGATAATCCCCAGAAACATTGGGAGGGAGTCAGAATCCACTAATATTCTAATTTCATATTTCTGACCTCTAGAATTGTGCAATTATGTGTTTCTCTTTTTAATGCCATAACTTTTGTGGCCATTTGATAGAGTTTTTGCAGAAAAATAATATTTTTTGATACATAAAGTGGTTTTAAAAGAATGCAGTATTAAGTGTAATGGTACAAAAATGCTCACTGGACTGTATTCTTGGTTTCCTGAAATATATTCTTCAATCTGATTAGACATAGAAGCACAAGTAACTTCAATCCAGTGATAAAGAAGACATGGTTAACCCATGCTGAGATGCTGCAGTGATTACCAGATCTCCTTTTCCTTGTTGTTGTTTTCAACTCATAGCCACCCTCATAGGGTTTTCAATGGCTAATTATTACAGGATTGCCTCAGGAGTGGATTACCATGTCCTTCTCCCATTTTTGTGGTTCTGGGAATCAAACTCGGACCCTCAGAGACTGCAGATTGGTGCTCTACCAACTGAGCTAAATCCCAACCCACTACCTGATCTCCTTACATATATGTATATATGTCATTGTTGATAGGTGCCCTCAAGTCAGATCTGACTCATAGTGACCCTATTTACAAAAGCACTGTGCCAGGTCTGGCTCTACTTCAGTGCTTCCTTGCCACTCATAGGGTTTTCAATGGCTGATTGTTTCAGGATTGCTTCAGGAGAGAATTGCCAAGTCATTCTTCCATTTTTTGCTTTGCTGAGGATTGAACCTAGGGTCTCAGAGAATGCAGAGCAGCACTCTGCCAACTGAGCCAAACCTTATTCCTGAGAAAGGTTAAGTGATTTAAAAAAAATCAGAGGATATGTTTGTAAGTGTAGATGGCCTTCATCCAAAATGCCTTTCCTGGAACAAACTGTAACAACTTGGTTTATTCCCCACTTTTCCCCATCAAGCTATATTTAAGAGTCTGTAGCCATTTCCATTATAAACTGCAGTCATCAAGATTTATAATTTTACTATCTAACTTGTTTCAGAGTTTATATATAAATGTCATAACCAAATATCTTTAAAAAGCTACTTTATTTCATTTAAAAACTTCCTTCAGTAAAAGATAAGAATGTAAGGGGAGAAAAAGCAGAAGCACAGAAAAAGTAAGGATTCCTTTAGACATGAAAAAAAAAATCATTTGCTATGGTTTAACAAGTGAAATAAAATGTATGCTCAAGAAATATGTGCCCGCAAAGACTATGTAAATTTAGTGATGATCGTGTTATGAGACAAAATAATTAGGAAATAACTATTATTGTTATTAGGTGTCCTGAAGTCAACTCTGGAAGCCCCCAGGTTGGACTGGAAGGGTACCAGGACACAGGACCACCTGGGGTGGGCCACAGCCTGAGCCCTCCCCAGATCCTGCCCTGTTCCTCCCACCTCTGGTCACCCTTAGCCCAGGAACCTAGACTGGGACATATTTGACTCCCTAAGAGCCGATATGGCTACCCCAGTCCCAGTTCACCCTTCACCTCCTTTTTCACCTTTCACCTACTTTACTCCTTCCCCTCCCATTCAGTGATCCAAGATGACCCCCAAACAGCCCAGCTCTGGCAGCCCAGCTCCTTCAACCTGATTGGCCACCCAGATTGGTTACTAAGGAAAGCTCAGTGATTGGTTCAGCCTGCATCTAACCAACCAATTGTAAGTGCAATTTTCCAAGCCCTCACACAGAGAACTTCTCCTCCTGGCATGCACAAGCCACTCTCCAATTGGTTATGCTCTAGCCCACACCCCCACCCAGAGTGTATATAAACAGACCACCGACTACTCCAAGGGTCCTTTCCTCTCTTCCTTCCTGACCCCCTTGATCATGATAATCTGTACCTCACACCTGGCTTTGCTGCATTGATCCTCCAGACCTTCAATCAAGCTGCTGAGTGTTAAGACCCTGAGAGTCAAGAAAGAAAACCTCTAGCAAGCCAATAAGAGCTCTCAATTCTCCCCATCCCTGGGAGGTGGTGAACAACCTGCAAGAGGCAACACCATCTGACCATCAATGCAGCTAGCAAGGACATCAGAGCTGTTTGGCACTTTGATATAGAGCTCTTATCTCATCCTAGCAGTAGTAACCTGTGCTGCTGGCTAGAGAGCTGTTACATAGAGCTGTACAATCTTTAGGCTCTCCTACAAAGAAGTAGCTTAATAAAGTTCCTGTTTGTTTTATATAAAATGGCTCCCAAGGTCCTTCTTGGCACCACCAACCAGCTCTTGCTTGCCCCCGTGTGTCCCTGAGCAAACTGGTGTTGAGGTGAAGCTCTGTGGTCTTTTGCTGGGGCAGAGCAGACCCCAAGAGCTACCCTATTTACAACAGAATGAAATACTCCTCAATTCTGTGCCAGGCACATGATCTTTTTATGTTTAAGCTTCCTGTTGTCACCACTATTTCAGTCCATCTAGTTGAGGGTCTTCCTTTTTTTCATTTACCTTCCAGTCTCCAAAACATGATGTCCTTCTCCAGGGATTATTCCCTCCTCCCTACATGTTCAAAATACATAGGACACAGTGTAGCTATCCTTTCTTCCAAGGAGCACTCTGGTGTCATTTCTTCTAGGACAAATCTATTGGTTCTTTTGGCCATCCATGTATATTCAATATTCATATCCCAGCACCATGATTCAAAAACATCAATGATTTTCCTATCTCCCTTACTCATTGTCCAGCTTTCAAAAACATATGATGCAGCTTAAAATACCATGGCATGAGTAAGTCCCACCTTGTCTTCAATGTGACATCATTACTTTTCAACACTTTAAAGAGGTCTTTTGCAACAACTTTCCTCAATGGAATGTATCTTTTGATTTCTTGACTGCTGATTCTGTGGGTTTTGAACATAGAACAAAATAAAGCAAAACCTTTTCTCCATTTATCATGAAGTTGTGTACTGACCCAATTGTAAGAATTTTTGTTTTGTTGATGTTGAGTCAAAATCCATACTGATCTTCGTCAGTAAATGCTTCAAATCCTCTTCACTTTCAGCAAGCAGGATTGTGTCACCTGCATAACACAGGTTGCAAATGAGTCTTCCTCCAAACATGTTGCCCACCTTCTTCTTCTTAAAGTCCAGTTTCTTGGCTTATTTGCTCAGACTAGAGATTGAAGAGGTATGGGTGAAATGATACACGCCTGATGCACACATTTCTTTACATTAAACCAGGCAGTGTTTCCTTGCTCTGTTCAAATAGCTGTCTCCTGGTCCATGTACAGATTCTTCATGAGTACAATTAAGTACTCTGGTAGTCCCACCCTTAGCAATGTTATGCATAAGTTGTTATGATCCACACAGTCAAATGCCTTTATATAGTCAATGAAACATAGACATCTTTCTGGTATTCTCTACTTTTGGCTAATATCTATCTAACATCAGCAGTGATGTACATGGTTTTACTTCCTCTTCTGAATTGGGCTTGATTTTCAGATATTTCTCTGTCTATATGCAGTTATAGTTGCTTTTGAATGATCTTTAGCAAAATTTTACTTGCATATGATATTAATGATATCATTCAATACTTTCCACATTTGTTTGGATCCCCTTGCTTGGGACTAGGCATAAATATGGATTTCTTCCAGTCAATTGACCCAGTAGATGTTTTCCAGATCTCTTGGCATAAACAAGTTATTACCTCCAATTCTGCATCTGCTTGTAGAAACATCTCTGTTGGTATTCCATCAATTCCTGGAGCCTTATGTTTTGCCAACTCTTTCAGGAAAACTTCCACTTTGTCCTCAGTATCATTGGTTGCTGGTCATATGCAACCTCTTGAAATAGTTGGCTCTCCACCTGTTCTTTTTGGTATAATGACTCTGCAATTAGATAGTCTGAAATCTTAGAAATGCATGTGTGGGATGGGTACTAAAAATGAAAGATAACAGTGGAAGAAATATGAAATTGGTTCAGGGTGAATTCATAGATCTGGAGCAACTGAACTTATATTCTAGATTCACGTTTGCATACTGAAGGGTGAGAAAGAGCTCTAATATTTTGTTTATTTGGTTGGTTCAGACATGGACAAAAAGACAGAGTACATTAAATGAAGTTGAAAGGCAAAAAATTTCTTGCAATATTTTAGATGAGAGTTTAATTGAATCCCAGGATGGGACAAGGGGTATTTAGTAGAATTTAATCCTCAAATACAATGTGAGTATTATTATCCTAACAACAGCAGAGTCAAAGTAGTAACCAGGAGTCTGCCTCAGAGATGTTGATTGACACAGAGAAGTTGATTGCTATTCTGTGGAAAAAAGAGATGGATAGTCTATAACATTCTTACTTGACCTGTTTAATGGAAATATTCAGAAGTGAGGGATTAGAAATATTGCCTAGATTAACGAAACAGAACCACGCCTCCTTAGTCAGTTCCCAGACTACACCAAGTGTTTACACTCAAAGCTCATTGAAGGAAGGTTGTGACAAATCCCCTTAAGGAAGTACACAGCTAACCTGTCAAAAAGTTTATACTGGTAATCTTTTTTTCCCCAGTATTCACCAAAGAAACATATGGCCTTATACCAGCACTCATATCAAATAGTGAAAAGGAAATAGCAGATTATCTCTCTTGGATACTGGCATTCAATTAACACTCATTCCAAGATATTAAAGCAGCAATGAGATCCATCACTCAGAATAAAAGCTTATAGAGGCCAACTGACCAACTGAATTCTAGCTCAGATGGTCTCATGGTGGGTCCCAGAACTCATCCTCTGGTTATTTCCCCAGTTCTAGAATGTATAATTGAAATAGCCATATTTAGCAAATGGTAGAAATCACATGTTGGCTCCTGTACCTCTGGACTAAATCCTATTATGTTAGGAACAGCCATGTGGAAATCACTAGAATTGCCTCACCTTGGGAAAAACAGTAAAGCAAAAGCCATGTATATATGGTTGTTTGTGTGTATTGTGTATAGCTACCAAAAAGGACTTGAATTATGTAGGAATGTTGATTCTCATCACATCATATTTAACTTTCATTATTTTTCCTAAACAACAAACACACAAAGATAAATCTTGTAAACTAAACCAAGTAAAGCTTTGCATTCCAGCTGATGCCCCATATGTGTTTGCATTTTGTTAGCAAACTTACCATAGTCTATGGTACCCAATATGAAGCTATTGATGTGCCAAATCCATTTTTTTAAACCAACGCCTAATAGAAAAGATCCTGAGATTATGTTTCCTCTCAGTTAGCAAACCTGTAATACACTCTCTCTGCCCCACTCCAAAGGTATTTTCAGCCCTATGTCATAATTTAATTTGCAGAGATCTTAGTGATTTTCCTCACCATAAGAAATCCATTACATTGGTGATACTGTGCGAATTAGATCTAGTGAGCAAGAACTAGCAACCTCTCCAGTTCTAGTTTAAGATATTTGTATATCAAATAGTGAGAAGTAATTCTGGCAGAAATTCAGTGTGCTTTCACTTTAGTAAAATTTCCAGCAGACCACTGGTGCCAATTTGTAGATTACATTCAAGTACTTTGATTTCATGGAAGTTTCCTCAGCACTAAAAATGTTACATTGATCTGATATTCATATTACTGGTAGTTTTCCCCAACTGGCTTTTTTCTTGTTTTTATACACATTGGCTTATCAAATACTATACTGTTAAAAGAAGAACATTAACAATTTCCCTACTCCTCTATTCACTGTACAACAGCATTTCTGATCATTTACAAATATGTTTTAGGTTGGCTATATTCTTCAACTTTCTATCACCTTTACATCTTTTAGTGACCTATTTGTCCCTACATTTTCAAATTTTGTAGACATATATTTCAGTGAGCCCAGGGGCAATTTAGTACCAGGGTAGTTATACACACTCTATTTCTTTAAGAAAACTGCTTATTCCCCCATTTAAAATAATCATCACATTATCTATTATTTGAGAGGTTTTTTTTCAAAATTATCTCAACCTATTTTTTTGTTTTTATTTTTCAAACTAGCTATAAAGAAAACCTATTACTAACCTACTAATAAGTCCTGATAGTATAAATTTTGATAATTATGAAGAAGGGATTGTGGGAAACATATTTATTTCCAAATATCATGTTACAAATATTCCAAATTCCTGAGAATCCATAATTTCTAACTCTTGGTTTTTACTTCATTTAAGAAGATCTTTGCTGAAGAGAATTTAGGTCAGAAATACCACTCCTGCTCGCTGTACATAAATATAAATAACTAGTTTACATTTTTCTCAAATCTATTTTAATACTTACCTTGAACCAAAGTTTTGCTTATGTCTTTGTTTTTCTATTCATATCCTTTTTTAAAATCTATGAATGTCCTTATCCTCAACGTTTGCCTGCTCCTTCCAAAGCAAATAAATTCTTCTTAAACAACAAAGACACTCTAGAGTCAAGTGGGTAACTTAAATTTTCAAGGATCTTCAGATGGTTTTAATTCCTTTCTTTTTATCCAAAACATATTTATTCCTGTAACAATATAAGAAGCACATATTATATTTATGTCAATTTCTAGACCATACCCAAGTACTTTGATTTCATAGGGTTTTCCTTGGCACTTAAAAATAACATTGGTCTTCTAAATTTGACATTCATATGATTGAAACCAAAATGCATAATGAAAAGACATATTCATCAGTTATTGGTATTCCAGTTACTGAAGTATAAAAACTTAATAAAATATGATTAAGAAACTTTGTAAAGTATGTATTTTCAATAGGAATGTGTAAAAAGATATTTAATTGTTAAGACAATAAACTAGTCTATTGTTAATAATATTTAAAAAACAACATTATGGGTACATTGTGTACAATATAAAAAATTTCAATGTCCTATTTGAAAAATACATTTTACATTTTCTAAATCAAATCATTTTATAAATTCTATTAAATTGAAATTTTATTTATGTTTTCTATATTCTAAATTTTAATGGAAATATTCACCCTCTGAGCAATACCATTATTATCAGAAAACTTCTAATAAAATTTGTCATTCAAGTCATTAAACCATTTTCATTGTGTATACTCCCAAAAGTTTGTAGACACAAACCTATCTTTTTCTTTCCCTTTCTTCCTTTTC
>VMDO01017902.1:0-43625 GCA_007922755.1 Pedetes capensis
ATTCTATTTACCAAATCAATAGGCTTCAAGAATCCCCAGTGAATCAATCAGCAAAGCTTCTTGACATTGGGAGCAGGCTGATTTCTGAGGAACCTTGAAAAGCAGGCAGAATCAGGATGCATTAGCTTCTGGGTTATTGCTGGAAGCAGTGGTAGTTATGATTCATTCCTCCACTCACTACCTCACTCCATCATAATGGATGTCTACTGTGTGACTTACACTAGGAAAAACTCAAGTCACGGTAGTTCTGACTTGTGGGGGCTCCCAATTCAAAGGAGCAGACAAAAGAGTAGGCATGTCCTCAGACCTCAGAGGGGTGCCCTGAGCTCTGTCTGATGGAGTCAGTAGCTGTCCTAGAGCAGTAGCACCTGGTCGTCTTGTGGGGTCAAATTGTCAATTCTTTGCTAAAGCCATTGCTCTAGTGAAAGATGATTTCTATGGAAATGCAAGAAATAAGAAGGAGACGAAGTGTTCAGAATTTCATGCTGTGTGCTGCCCACCCAAATCCTTACTAGCCATGTATCCTACTGGGTCTACTTGCTCCACAAAGTGGCTCAACCTCCAAATTATCTCTGGTTTCTTCTTATTGAGGTCCCAAAGGATTTTCAGCCATGTGCACTAGGAAGAACTAAGAAAATTCTCTCAAAGATGTCAGTGACTGATAACTCCATTGTATTTTTTTCAAAGTATGATATTTTAAATGGAGCATATACTGATGGAGCTAACAGATGATTCTGTGGAAGAAACACTTCAGGCTTACCTGCCTTTGAGATGTGGAAAGAAGGACCTTCATCTCCTGGGTCTATGACCTGGGGAAGAGAGATGTTCATGGATTTTGCTATTAATCCTATGAGTCCAAATGCCCTACTCTGTAAAATGGGGATGATAATACCCCATTCTTCACAAGGAGACCTGTGCACAGCTCAGGGCCTGGCACATAGTAGGTGTTCAGTGAAAGTCAACTTTCATGATGCTGATAATGATTCTAATACATAAAAAACCATCTTTTTCTGGCTGCCCGAGGAGGTTGGAGAAGGGAGGTAACTGGGCATAGGAAGTACAAAGACAGTGATCCACACTCACACAATCAGAGCCTGCACAAATCCTACCATAGCTTCAGACAGAATATTGGGATATGAAACTACTGTACATTGTTGTTCATATACTCCCACCCCATCTCAGGGTGATGAGTGGGCTAACCAGTGAACCTGGTCAGGTTTAGTGGCTGGAGAATAGTGGGGACAGGCTTTCTACTCTGGGAAGCAAGAATTAAGGAGGCCCAGAAAGCTAAATCCCAATTCATATACATGGAAGGAACTGAATGCATGAGCCAGGAGGCTACAGGCAAAGAGAAGTTCAGAAGATGGAGGCTGAGACATACCTAGGACAGGAGTCTCGGACTGATACAGGATTGGTAAGAATGCCTGAGAGTTTCTGTGACAGCTTTGATGGGACTTGATGAGGGCTCTGTGAACATGTCACATTTCAGAATGCATTATACGTACAAAACCAAATTTCTGCTCAGGGTAGTGTGACCTTAGTGTTCTAAATGCCCCCAAGGGATGGATTCTATGGAGCCATGAGCACATCCCTCAGCTTCTCCAAGTCTCAGTTTATAAATCCACGCAATAGGAACGATCCTGGTGGGGTTTAGAGCTTGTACTGGGACTAAATGAGGTAATGGAACTTGAACAGCTTTGTTTCCTATGACAGCTACTACTATGTGACTATGATTATTATATTGTCAAAAATCATCACTCTATAGGTTACTGGCTAAATAGCAAAGCCCAGTCAGCATAGTTTTATCCTATTTACACAATTCCCCTGGAATGTGATTGTATCCTACTTATAGATGCCATGGAAGAGACCTGTCACATCACCATAGACAGTGACAAATATTATAATTAGAGGCCTTCAAACCTGCTTGGCTATTACCAGAATTAGCCCAGGAACTTTTATAAAAATACTGACCTGCTAAATTGAAATCTCTGGGTGATATCTGGGGAAAATGTTTTTAAAAGTTCCCTAAGTACTTGACATGATCAGCTAGACATGTCTGGAAAGAATTCTTTACCAGGTCATGGCACCAGATGCAAGAAGCTATCTGTCCTACAGAATCAAGGACCAGAGAGCCTGGGCCAGGGTGTTAGTTGGACCCCTAGGGCAACATGATGGGGGAGAAGCAGCTTCAATGGCCTGCAAATTTTATTTATTTATTTAATTACCCTTGCATACCTTCTAGAAAGGTAGGGGCTTCTGTGGGGTGGATGCTGCTTCCACACCTTGGTGAAAGGCTGGGGCCTTGCTGCAGCTCAGGAGAAACCAGAATGCCAGCACTGTGTCATGGATCTTTTGGTAACCACAAATACACAATAAACAAGTCTCCTTAGAGACACGGCAAAGTTCCTGAATCAGCTCAGACAATCAGGTGAGGGCCATGAAATTCCCAAATCAAGGTGGTTGGTTGTATAGGTCTTTGGTTTCAGAAAAAAATAAAAATAAAAATAAACTCTAGAGAGGAAAGAGAGACAGAGATAGAAATTTAGGTGTCTAGCCTTTTTCCCCATTGAAGTGCCCCAAAAAGGGTATCACACTAAAATCTCCAAACACTTACCCGAGAGCTGAGCTGCAGTGATCAGTATGCTTTGGGATGGAAGAAAGAATAGAAGCCAGCTGTGTTTCCCTGGTCAAAGCCTGTTTACCACGTGCATCAATTACTTTTGCAGCCACACTCTCTACTGGGTTTATGTGGCCTGTGATTAATGATTCTTGGACATCGGCCTGGTTGCATTGTTGTGACAGATGATGCCTCACCCCCTCTACATGCCTACTATTAGAGCTTCATTTCTATGAAGGACAAGCCCCTCGGCCACTCACTAGTTCTTCTTTCTGGTAGCTGTACCTGCTTGAGTTCGCATGACATTCTATGAAGGGGCGATATTGATAAGACTCCTCAGAGCCTGATGGTCCCCTAGAGGAATATAATAAAATACTGGGTCATAAAGTTTGACTTGGACCAAGTCAGATTTCTTTCTTCGTAATTAAATGTATAATGTGTGACCAAAGTGGCACAACCCAGAGCAAAGTACGTGAACTTTGAAATATTGGATCCAAATCCAACTTCTAACACTTCTAAGTGTATGGCTTTAAGCAAGTTAAAAAATATCTGCAAAATGGAAGCAAGGATTCCTACACCTGGCACCTAGAATTTTAGGGACAATTGGATGAGATAATGTTACCTTTCACTGTGTCTTGTATCACCGGTTCTAATCCTATCCCTGAACTACAATGCAGATTCACAATCTGTCCATGATCTCTCACAAGTTTTCAGTGAATTTTTTGTATGTCTGTCAGTTTGCCTGAATCTTTCTGCACATGGGAAGCCACAGATGGATCAATGAAAAAGATAATGTTTGAGTTGAAAGGAAGCATTTGGCTAGGTGAACAGACCAGGGCTAGGATTCCAAGCATGAGCTAAAGGAAGGCCTTTCTATAGGGCCAAAATGGCCAGTGAGCAAAAATGGAAGATAAGCTGGGAAGAGAGGTTGGGTCAGATAGGAGAGAGCTGGGCATGGTGGCGCATGCCTGGAATCCCAGAGACTCAGGAGGTAGAACCAGGAGGATCATGAGTTTGAGGCCAGAGGAGCCTCAGTAACTCAGCAAGACCTTGACTCAAAACAAAAAATAAATAAATGGGCTGGGGGAACAGCCCTGTGGTAGAGCACTTGCAAAGTACATGCAAGGCTAGGTTCATCCCCCAGTACTGCAATATATACACACATATGTACACACATACATACACATACATACATACATGCATACAGAACTGAGATAGGGACCAGGTCCATGCTTGTAGCCTTCTTCCAAAGCTGCTCCAAGGGCAATGGCTCCTGCTTCTCCCCTCCTCCTCCTTCCTCATTCCTCTGTAGCATCCAGTTAACATCCAACCTTGTGGGACAGGCACCTGTGGGGCCCAAGGCTCCAGAGCCTGAGCCACCCTTCTCCGGTGAGGTGATGGATGAGGAATATCCTCCCCGACAGGCCCAGGCTGCATACCTCAGCGCCCCATGCCCTCCAGGGTGGCCTCTGTGATCAGGTGCTTTTCTCCAGGTGTTTGCCTAAGGGGAGGTCATGAAAAATCAACACCAATCAGGGCAGTTTCCTTGGAAGCTGAAATTATCTTGCAGGCATCTCAGAGCAGGTGCAGGGTTATTTTGGGCTGGCAATCACTGCGTGCAGAAGAGGGAGCATTGCTTCTACTCTCAAACCAGACAGCAGCCTGGAAAATGCCAATTACTGTGAGCCAAGCCACTTCCAGTTCATTGTATTTGTGTCACCACGGAACAGAGCAGCACCCGGCAGGGTCTGTACCGGACCACCAGTGAGGGCTTCTTTCCAACTGACGAAATGATAGGAGCTCAGCTTTCTGTTCTGAAAAGAGCTTCCCTTATCTACAGGATAAAGTTCACAGTTCTTAGCTTTAAATTCAAGGCCTCCATGTGTGCAAACTCGGTGCAACCTCCACCCAAAATCTTGGCCAGGATTCCTGTCATATCTGGGTTCTCCAACCCAGACATGGTTGTAGGATGTCTTCATTTTAGCACAGATCAGCTGAACCTGTTTCTGACCTTGTCCTAAGCTTTCTCTCCCTCTTCTTCCCTTCCCAATGGCAGCTCCATGTGGCTCTTTAGCCTTCTTTATTGAGGACACTTACTTGAGCTGAAGGAAGGACTTTGTTGGAAACAGAGAAGCCAATAATGCATCATCCATGCAGATTTTTATTGTCAATGATGATTTTCTGGGTGGCAAATTCACCTCTCCCCAGAGAATAGAAAGTGACTTGGAGTCTATGTTTTCATCTCCCCACATATCTAGAACTAAAGTCTAGGCACTGAAGAACTATTAATTCCACCCCCCTTCTCTCCTAACTCCAAATTTTCTGCAGAGCCCATCTCTTCCCAACCTCAAAATCTTGTCTAGCCACTCAAACCATTGATGCTAGTTACTTACACAGGCAATACCCTTTTTCCTTTTTCTTCTTCCTTTTCTAGCTGGTGAGGTGCTAGAAGTTGAACCCAGGGCCTCACACATGCCAGGCAAGCGCTCTACCTCTGAGCTATATCCTTAGCCCTTGGTTTTATAAGTCAGTGTCTCACTATGTACATCAGGCTGGCCTCAAACTCCTGATCCTCCTGCCTCTGCCTCCCAAGCACTGGAATTACAGGCTTGTGCCACTACACCTAGCTAATACTTCATTTTTTAAAGACCTCTGTAATCCTGTCTGGTCTCTGCAGACAGTCCGTTTCTGAGGACAGGCCCTGCCTTATTCATGTATCTTTCCCCAGCTGAGTATCTGTTCTATTTGCCTAAAGGCTCTCCAGCTGGTGGTCTGGTTTCCAAGGAAGGGTAACACTTGCATTGTAAACTGAGTTATTAAAATAGGTGCCCATCATTCCTGCCTCTGAGAAGCCAACAACCTAAAAATATGCCACAGAGAGAAAGGGCAATTGAAAAGACAAGAACAAAGAGTAGACAGTGTGTAAAAATAGTGCTCTAAATGGGAAATAGAGATTTTTGTAGTGTCACACATTGAAAGTTTGTGAAAAGCAATCTCTCTTTCTCCCTCCCTGACACCCTTAATTCCTTCATTTCCTTTATCTATGCACCCCCTCCCTTCCAATATTTAAATCTTAAAAAATAAAATAGAATCCAATGGTCAATATCCACATCCAGTGCTTGTTCCCATCTCCTGACACTGGGTGGCACATTGTATGGTACATCAGACCACCCACCCGGAAGTCCCTTCACCTTCCTCTGAGACCAGGGAGCAATCTGTGTCCTTCTAATATGGCACTGGTGAAGTTGCCTGCATTGTAGCCATTGTGCATGTAGTTTCCATCCCTTATTAGAGTATAAGCCCCTTAATAGAGGCGACTGCATCTCATTCACCCTCCAATGGCCACAGGACATAGTGCAATGCTTTTGGTATAAGAGGGTGGTCTTTTGCAAGCTATTATTTTATCCTCTCCTGGGCTTGGCAGCCCGTGGATGCATTGATATTAATGACTGTTTTTGGTCACACACAGTTCTGATCTACACAACCAGACAGCCTGTCACAAATTGACTCTACCAGAATGAGGAAGGAAGGAGAAGGCATCTCTATAGTTTTGTTGAATAGGATCTCAGAGCCTGAATATAAAAAGCAGATAGGACAGTTTTAGACTTCTGGGTTTGGCAGGAATGGCTTTGTTGTCTTCAGAGGCCTTGGAGCAACACCAAGGGGCCCCAGAGTTCTGTGCCTGGATCCAAGGGGCCATCTATGGCGTCAGAGCCAGATTGAGCAGAGCCCAGCCCCAGAGCCCACTCTCCCTCCATCCTAGCTCTGCTTTTCTCTGCTTCCTAGTCTGAGATTCTATATAGGATTTTGCTTTTAAAAAAGTCTTCCAATAATTTTTTTAAAAGAAAAAACAAACCTTGAAAACCACTAGGTCACAACAGAGTTACCTACCTCACAGATCCATGGAATAAAATGCCATTGCCTCACATCTATGTTCTCTCCGGGAACACCCCTTAACTATTGTTTCAGAGCTATTTTGGACTGTGGGTCACTGGGGCAGGAGAAGTTGAGCTAGGAAGTGTGGCTACTAGCTGCCCCCGCTCCATTGATTGGAGGCCAGAAGTTCCCTCAGGCTTCAGTGCCCTCTGCCTCCCCACGCCCTTCCAAACCCTGTCGTAAAGGGTTATTATCTGTCATTATCACAAGTGACCGGCTGAATGTGAGAATAGGCAGGGCTCTTAACATCTACACCAACTGCTTGGTCTTAAAGATGAAGATTACAGATGGGCAAAGTGACTTTCCCAGAGCCATGCTGCTGGATGGTGAGTGTAGAGAGTCATTCTCTGTAGGGTCCTTGCATCTTTAACAAATGTAAAATCTCACACTAAGAGAAACCAAGGACATCAGAGAATTTGGAGTCTTAGCCACTTCCAGGGAGGGCCATGTTCTGTCCTAAGGGAGAGCCTACTTCTCCCAAAGTCCAGCTTAGGAGACAGTAATCACCCTCTATGCCTAAGAAAAACACTGATGGGGCAGAAACTCCTGAAAAACAGACCCTATGTACAACAGATGAAACACTATTGTCAGTGCTTCTCTGCTATTCATAGTGTTTTCAATGAATGATTGGTTTTGGGGAGTGGATTGCTGGGTCCTTCTCCCAAGCCTATAGCACCTGTTGTTCCCAGGCAGTCTCCCTTCCGGGTACTAACCAAGTCCTACCCTGCTTAGCTTCTGAGATCTGACAGGATCAGACGCCACAGTGGTATGGCTGCTGGCAAACAGCTGATAACTCTAGCTAAAGGAAAGTGGCCTTGAACTCCAAGCCAAATATCTGATTCCCACCTTCCCCAGTTTACCTGCATCAGGTGTGTTCTGCATGGGCTGTGCAAGATGGAGCTACTCCCCCCAGCTCCTCCCTGAGCTGTCAAGGGGATAGGAGCTGACTGTGGGACACCAGCTTGACAGTATCCAGCATAACAGAATTCACCCAACTGGGCACTTTTCTGCCTTCTCACATCCATTCCCATCTGCCCTCTCCTGCTCTCCCCTGTAACCCACCCCCACCAAATCAAGAGCACTGTGTTTCCCAAACCCCATTTCACAGCTATATTGTTTTATACCGCCCCTCCAAAATACCTTGAATAGTCCCTTTTTATCACTCCCATTTTCTGAAAACTCCAGCTGCTCCTCTGAAACCATCCAAATCTAATTAACCGCAGAAGCTGGAGTTAGGGAGGGTGGCTCCCTTTTGGGGCCTTAGCATACCCATTCAGGCCTTCTTTCAATATGGGCACAAAACCAGGAATTTCTAATAATTGTATCTATGGGCCTGGAAGGGGGAGAAAAAGAAAAGAAAAAGAAAGAAAGAAAGCTGCTAATAAGTAGGTCTGTGAAAGGAGGGAGATCAGCCCCTCATATGAACTTGGCAGCCTGGCCCCGAGGAATTGGAGACAATGCCACGGGGGGATCTAAAAGCTTAGCCTCCTGACTCAAATCTTGTGAGAACGGACCCAGGCTGTGAATAGAGATCGGAGTCTCAGCTCTAAATTGTCCCAGCTCAGACTCATTGAAATGTCTTCTCACAGCATTAAAAGAGAAGAGGGCCGGGAAAGTTTGCTGAATATCAATGAGGCTGTGCTTACAAGTGCAAGATGGAGAAACTCAGATTTTATTCCTGAATGACATGGATTAAGACAAAAGGAACGTGTTGGGTCTTTGCCAGGTGGCCTTGATGGGAAAGGGCCATGCCTCTCAGGGATGGAGCCTACCTGGGTGAACATCATTTCCCAGGATGTCCCATGGAGGCTGGTGGAGCCACCTACTTAGTCCTCACGGCTCCTTTAACGGAGCAGAAATAAGAATGGAATGGGGGGCTTCAGCATGCTCCCCGGTGTCTGGCTTCCTATCTCTGTGGACTGCCTTCCCAGAATGGCCATTCCATCCCCCTCAAATGCTTTGCCAAAAGAGACTATATACATATATATATACATCCTTCCAGACTGGGTTCAAATGCCAGTGTCCTTGCAAAGCCTTCCATGCCCAATCCCTCTCAATTCCTTGCTTTAAGCTGTGTTCCTGTGGTTCTTGGAGCCACACCCTCAGCAGGTCAGCCTGGCTCCTACCATGTTCTGGGTGGCTGAGTCCAAGGGGCCAAGGACTACCTCTTTGATTCCTGGTATTCCTATAAATTCTTATGCTTAGGAGGTCATTAGTAAACATCTTCTGTGTAGAAAAATGATTAGCCCATGATGAGACTGGAATTCAGGCCTTCTACCTCTTAGCATGGGCTGGGATTTAGCTCAGTTGGTAGAGCACTGCACTGCAGTGTCTGAGGTCCCGAGTTCAATTCCCAGCACTGCAAAAATGGGAGAAGGACCTGGCAATCCACTCCCAAGGCAATCCCGAAACAGTCAGCCATTGAAAACCCTATGAGGATCTCTATGGGTTGGATACTGACTCGACAGCACCTAACAACAACTCTTAGCATAATTGGAAACTTCACGATATTATTATTATTATTATTATTATTATTATTATTATTATTATTATTATTATTTTGCATTGCAGGGATCCACCTAGGGCTTCTCATTAGGCAAGCGCTCTACCACTGAGCTACATCCCTGGCCCTTAAAAGTCTTTTCTGATGTTTTGTTGATTTAACTATTTTGATCATTGGAGGGGTAGACGTGGAAAAAGGAACAAGTGAGTTACTCTTTTGCAGTGTATGTACGTTAGAGGTAGACAAATTAGAAGAAGGATTAATTTATACATGAACACACATAGACCTGTATGTGTGTATGTATATGTACATAGAGAGAGAGAGATAGATAGATAGATACACAAATGTGTGTATATATATATATATATATATATATATGCACTAGAAAATGGGGCAGATGTGGTTTAATAGAACAACTACTACAAGAGAGAAATAGTTTTCTTCTGGAAAGATGTTTATGCTCTGTCATTATAAAGAAAAAGAACTTAGGTTTTTATAAGTGCCTAGGTTAGGCAATATCCAATGTTTAGAATAGTGCTAGGCATCTAGGAAGCATGATACGCCTCCTCATTTATTTTATCAATGTCACATTGCGTTGTCTTAACAGGGTGGGAAACAGTTCTCTCTTTGAATGGGAATTCACTCACAGAGCCTCTCCAGTGGGCTCTAACTGGAAAGCTCCAACTAGCATACTTTCCTCTTGTTGGTCACCTCTTTCCTCTTTGTGATGTTGCTGTGAAGCCCAAGGGCAGTCTTAGATATGGAGAGTGACAGAACAGGACAGAATGAACCAGAGATTTTTCTTGGGGCCATAGAATTCTCCTCAGATGACTTCACAGGAAGGAAAATAAATCAAAGAGACCCTCTCTGATTGGCCCTCTCTTCATCTTGCCTTCTGTGCTTTCTCTCCTCTCTCCGCAGACCCCAGCTCATGGACTTCCCAAGCCTCCTCGCTAATAGGAGTACTATCCAAAACCCTGTCTTTCCTCCAAAGTCCCAGCTTGCCAGAGTTACAGTTAGCAATTATGGCCGCTAGCCCCAATCCTGCCTTTTCCTAGATCTGTGGCCTTGTACGATCATTCCCCTGTAGTAATCTTTGTGATCTTGCCTAGGAAATGGTCACCATAAGAATTCTTACTTTATACATTCTACAAGGTTACAGAATCCAATGAGACTATGTATACCAAGTGTTTTATTAAGTAGTTGCTTGACCCAGTCATTTAAGAATCATTTGTTGAGCACTTACTCTGTGCTAGTCACTGTGCCAGTCACTAGCTACATGGAAATAAGAAAAACAGGCAGGCTTTGGGGAAGCTTGAACGAAATCAAACACAAAACAAAATGTGTAATAATGTAGCTGGTTTTCATCCTCTTCTTTGCTATCTGATTATTTTCAGAAGAAATTGAGGATGAGAGAAGTTTTGTATCGGGCAGTGTGTCTCAGAGATTGCCAGTCACCTACAACTCCTGCCTCACTGTTCTTCCCTGTCCCACTTCATTGGCATTTTGGAGAGAAGGAGACAATGTCTCTGATGGTTATGATCACAAGACCTGGGTTCAAATCTCAGCTCCACAACCTGGCCTATAGCAAGTACCATATGTGTTAGCTAGTATTGTTACTTGTAATTGGTTTCCCAGCCCCGTGAATGGGCTGTCTCTAGTACATTGAGCACACATAAGTTATCCAATTAGCCAGTTTAAGGTTGCAGCTGGGCTGGCTGATCCCACAAGCTGACTAAGCACATGCAAAGCAAAAGGACCATGGGCAGGGTGGGGGGAGAGAGGGAGAAGTCAACTTCAGGAAACTTTGTTTAATGATCAAAAAATTCCACCAGCATGAGTAGAATAAATATCACTATAGTTTTTAGTTTTTAGTTTTCAAAAGGAGTACCATGAAAAAGAGGGTGCCTTTGAGCAGAGAACAGCTGCCTCCCTCATCAGGGGTCCAAGCCAAGCCCCTTGGCTTCCCCGGCCAGGCTCCTTTAGCCCCCCAGTGCTCCCTAGCCACAGCTGTCACCACAATCAGCCCCTCATCCCCACTCAGAGCCTTCCTGTCTCCTTCCTCCTTTGTTCTCCTCCCCTTTGGGCTTCCCAGCATGTGCTGGCTGGATCCACCTCAGGAAATGCATGTGATGAGGTGAGACACTGAGCTCTGTCTGGCCAGGTGCTGCCAGGTGGGGAAGCCATGTCTGGATACTCACAGAGGCAAAGGCACTAATGCAGCTTCTGCTGAGGACCTCTCTGTCACCGCTCCAAGCTATTGCAAAGACTGTTGGACGTGCACAAGGCAGAGCTTCAGCAAACTGTGAGCTAGAGAGCTCTCCATCACTTTCTACCAAATCTCTCTTTTTCCCTTCATGCCTTCCCCTCTCCAGCCACCCAGAAGCTGCCTAGTAGCTGCTCAAGCCAAACAGTTGCAGCTCAGGACATAGCTCTGCCCTACCAGGACCTGTGATAGAATTTTTCTCTTCTACTCCTTCAGCTCTGTACTTCCCTACTGTGTGCCTCCCATTACTGGGGGAACTAGCTCAGCTGGTAGCTGGTGTCATGCTTGTGGATACAAAAGCACTCCTAGCTGCTTCATCAGAATGAGCTACTCACTTCATAACAGAACAGCGTTTGCATGCAAAGGTAGATTGTAAGGACAAGTAACCGAGCTATGAGAGAGTGATTTAAGGACAGGGGCTGGGACTTGCTGGTATCTTTTCAAATCACACATCATACTGAGTCCCTGCATGAAGAAGAGAAATAAAATCTATCAAAGTCACAGTTCCATTTAGCTGTGGGGCAGACAACCAGTTATCCAGCCACATGTAAACAAAGAAAGATGCTTCTTTCACTTGTGTATATATGTGTGTATGTATGTATTATTTTGCAGGGTTGAGTTTTGGGCCTTGTGCATGCTAGACAAGTGCTCTATCACTGAACTTCACCCTTAGCCCCTTTTTCATTTTTTTTATTTTAAGAAGGGTCTTGGTGATTTGCATAGTCTTCCTATGGCCTTGAACTCACAAGTCTGTGTTAGCCTCCTGAGTTGCTGGAATTATAGGCACATACCACAGTGTCTGGCTCATTTGTATTTTAGATTTTAGATCTACAGGTTTCAAATTTTCCATTTTGGATAAGAGGAATGTTAGAACTATAAGACTTGGGAAATTTTCTGATCTATAATTTCCATTTTACAGTTGTGAAAATAGGAAGCCAGGTAGGGATAATAACATGACCAAAATTCCACAACAAGTGTAGCCTGTGTGTCTGCCACAGTAAGATGGGAGCCTATAAGATTGGGAAAAACTACCAAGATTGTGTATATAAGATGGAACAAGTTTTCCTGTAGGTTCTGGTAACAATGAGAAACTCTTGCCTTAGTATATCTTTCTCCTTACTTTTGAGATTCTCAGAAAGCAGCCAAATCTTCCATACACAAGAACAAAAATTAAAATAAAAATAATGAAAGAAATAAAGAAAAAAATAGTGCATATAAAGAATGACCCCCTTAAATAACACATTAACCAAGCCAGGGAGCAAGTCATTCTGAGGCCTCAACATATTAGTGACTCTATGCACTTGCAAAGGTCACTGTTTCCCAGTGGAGGCTCACACCAAAACAACCATGAGTATCTTTCCCCAACTTCAATTTCAGTAACTTCAGTTTGATAGTTTGAAATCGGCCATGATGCAAGGGTTTCTATCATGGAAATCAACAAGTGCTATAAAGCAGGGCTTTTTGTTTTTGTGGAGCTGGTTTACCATCATTCTTCCTCCCTAGGGACTCTATTTATCCTACCATCAGAAGATGTCTTGCTCAACTTACTTCTAGCTTCCAATCTCAGGAATTGTAATCAGAGCAAAGTGCCAGCTCTTTATCTAGAGAAAGGGGCAATGAAGTCTTAAAACTCTGATGCATCAAAGGCACATCTTGAGCTCCTGGTCATCACCTTGGATTGGAAACAGGAGCATCTGAGTGGCTGTCTGTGATCTCTCATGTCCCTTTGCAGCTCTGTGCACAGTCATTTTCCATTCCTACTGTGGGGATCCAGGAGATGACACATAGATCCTCGGAGCACATGCAACTTGGGAGAGAAGGAGAGACACAGTCTGATGTTTTCCTCTTACCTGCAACCTTTTGCAACTTATGATTAGTGCTTAGGAGCACCACAAAAGAAGTTACCTGTTTCCTTTGAATGTATACTTTGGCTTGTTGGTATTGAGTTTCATGTATTAGAATATATACAAGAAGCATGAGTTGAGGGTGGGAAAGGAAACAGAATACTTGACATAATGAATCTCTGAGATTCATCTTTAGCTTTTCCTGGGTACTCAAAGGCAGAGACTGAGATGTAGGCAGAGTTGATGATTGCTTTCACGGCAGGATTTAAGGAAGAACCCATAGAATATTTCCTGCCACATTAGGCACATGACTTTATAATGTCGTTTCCCTTGTTAAGCATTTGGGAAGTCAGATTTATTATCTCTGCTTAACAATCCATGAAACTTCACAAATGTCAAACCTAGAAAGGTTTGGAGCCCCCAGTGTTGAGGTCAGAGAGGAAAGGCCATGAGGACAAGAGAGAAATAAAAAGAGCAAGTGAAGATAAAAGGGTTTAAAACAAATCTCAGCTTCCTCATAATTTTGCTTTGGATTGGTTTAACTCTTTGTTGCTCTCGTGCCAGTGAGAAATTGGTCCTATTTGATATTAAAGGGTTCCACATAATGTGAATAGCCAATAACTACAAGATATCTGAATCACCCAATAAAGTGGATTCTTTTTCTAAAATTTTTGGCCATTCAACAGTAGAGTGGCAGGCCTTAAGAAGCAGTAGATTCTGAACATCTTTAACTAAGAAGCTGAGTGACAACTTGGGTTGTTAGGATGTTGTAATGGGGGTTCTGAAATTGAATGGGTGGTTGCAACCTGTTCACCTGAGAGAAGCTAAGATTCTCCATTAGGTGAAAGTAATGATTCTATATGGTTCTCAGCCAACATGGAATAAGCAAAGGAATATTATTGCTGCTTATATTTCCCTTCCTGCACCCTCACCATAGATGAAATAACCAGGGCTGGTGCCAGGACAGAAAAATCAGAGCAACTCTATCTCTATCTTTCTTAGAAAGACCATTTTTCAAAGAAATTCACATATATGATTTAATATAAAAAGGTTGTTGGGAAAACATATGACCAAATCCAAGGAAATATCGTGTACTTATTGGTGAGATCTCAAGAACCCAACCTGGAGATGTTATATAAGAATGGATAGATTGAAGGATAATATTTTAAAGAGGATAAGCTAAGACAAATTTTTACATGTGTAAATTTTTTTATTCTGGAAGCATGTCTTATAGTGTTTTTAATCTTTTTTAATAGTAAAAGCAAAGCTGTGAGAAAGGTATATATGTATGGGTGTGTTTGTTGTTGTTGTGTGCCATCACATCAGATCTGACTTGTTGCAACCCTATGGACAACAGAATAAAACACTACCCAACACTGTGCCATGCACTCAACCTTTTATGTTTGAGCCCAATGTTGCAGCCACAATGTTTCTTGTCATTTTGAGTCATGCACATCAGCAAAAGGAGGTCCCAGGGCCTTTACTCCACTTTTGTCATTAGGGTTGACTCTACTCTAAGGATGTAACCTTCCCCAGCTGTTTCTTGAATACCTTCCAGCCTTAGGAGCTCATTTTCCAGCACTATATTTGACAGTACTTCTCTGCTTTTCATACGTCTTACAATGGCTAATTGTTTCAGGAGTGAGCTTCCAGGTTCTTCTCCCTGGACCATGTTAATCTAGAAGCTCAGCTGAAACCTGTCCACTATGGGTGGCCCCGCAGGTATCTGAAATACTGGTAGCATAGCTTTCAGCATCACAGCATGACAAGATGACAGACACATGGGGATATGTGTGTTTGTAGAGGTATATTATATGTATGAACTTGATCCAGATTATATTTTCATTAATAATCATCTACTATGTGCCAGGCATGATACTATACTCTGAAAAAACCATGGGAAGCCAGGCAGACCTAGTGACTTTTGTGAAGCTCTCAATCTAGTGCATACATCCTCCAAGACATCTAGCAGGGTCAAATCCTCATAGCAAGTCCAGAATTCTTTCTACTATGTTATAGTGGGAGGTTATACAAAACAGGGAAAAAAAATGACTGAAAGATTTTTTTCCCTTTCGAGGCTCTCCTTGATTGAACCAGACTCTTGATGACACTCTGTAGATGGAGAGTCCAGCTTTGCTGGGGATCTAGGCAAAGCCATCCTCTCTGATCAATATTCAGTGACCAAGTTGATGCTCTCTCCATCTTACCCTTCTCTATTCCTGCCACATACATTCTTTCCCCACATCAGAGGCAGCCCTACTAAGAAACACAAAAGGAATAGCAATGGAGTTGATCTCCTTCAAGGAGAAGGAATATAAAGGCTAAACATACCAGAAAAGTCAATGTCCTGAATATTTTACTCCTACCTTAACTCCTCCCCAAAGCCCTTGTATCATCTGTCCTCAGGATTCCCCAGAAATGCCAAGGAAAATCATCTACAGGGAAAAGTTCGGGCAGGATGGCTGGTGAGGCAGTGAATCCAAGCAACTCTTATCATCTGCTCCGTGGGAGACAAGGCTGATGAGCTCAGAGGCCTGTTTTTCCCTTAACAGATGCAAGAAAGAAGCTGGGAAAAGGTCAGAGATAAATGCAGCCCTCTCTTTGTTCTGAATATTCAAAAGGACTTCTCTAAAGAAAAACCCAAAATATATGTGCATTCACTCAACCTTTTCTTGGTGGGCACAGGGTTCCAAATATGGCCAGGACTGAGTGATCACTTAAGAAATCTTTGTAGATCTGCAAAATAGCAGAGTTTATGAACAGGAGTCCCAAAAGAGTCCACTTCACAGGGACCCACCAATCTGGTGGGAGGAAGGGAAGCTGGGAAACAGCATACTGTCTTGCGAAATCACTCTCAAAGGCAGGGAGGGGAGAGGAGAGACTGGAAGAATAACACCAGAGGTGACTGGAATTGCAAACAGTCCAAGACATCATCATGCAGACATCCCCACGCATAATCAGAAATTCCTTTCAATTATGTGAGAAAAGTCTTTGCACTGGTATCCCAAATGCCCCCATGAAGAAAGAGCATGAAATGAGTCTCATGGAAATGTCAGCGTGGGAGCGGGATCTGATTGCCAGTGGCTTGGTTAGGGGAAGACAGGCCAGAGAGATGGGCCAGATGGGATACTCTTTTGTCCCCCAAGGTAACACGAACAATACCCCTAAAGGTAAAGGAACTCTGCCCCCTGGCTTGCTGTTTCAGACTCCCATTTTCTCAACATTAGTCAAAAAGACTTAATCTTGTAACACCAAAACATCTCTTCTATCTTACTTTCCATGAGAAGGACCCAACCTGCCTTTTCAACCATAATTCCTACTATGCCCTTCAGTCAACAAAACTGCACTATCTACCATTTTCCGAACTTTGTTGCATTTCAAGAACCACTTCAAATTCCACCTCCCCCAAAATGTGTAAGCTGTTAGCAGTAGATCGTGTTCTATGACTGTTCATTCACATAATACTGTCCCCTACTACATTGTTGTTAGGTGCCGTGGAGTCAGTATCCGACTCATAGCAACCCTACATACAAAAGGCAAAATACTATTGTCAGTGCTTCTCTGCTGTTCATAGGGTTTTCAATGGCAGATTGATTTTTGGGAGTGGGTTGCTGGGTCTATCTCCCAAACCTACAGCACCTGGTGTACCCAGGTGGTCTCCCATCCAAGTACTAACCAGGCCCAACCCTGCTTAGCTTCCAAGATCTGACAGGATTGGATGCTACAGGGCTACAGCTGCAGGCCCTACTATATTAGTTAGAACTAATAACATTAATAATAAAAATAGTGATGCCCTGATACCCAGTTAAACTAATTTAAATCTTATATAGTTTATAGAGTGAATAAACAGTGAAATTTCTTAACTCTTTTCATGGAGGCATAAACTGAAGCTTTGTTGTGGTTGTTAGGTACCATCAAGTCAGATCCAACTCATAGTGACCCCAAGTACAGCAGGACAAACAAACGCTACCCAATACTATGCCATCTACATAATCCTTTTATGTTTGAGTCCATTGTTGCAGTCACTATGTTTCTTCTCACCTTTAGTTGTGTGACTTCAGCAAAAGGAAGTCCCAGGGGCTTTACTCTATTCTCATCATTAAGGTTGACTCTACTTGAGGAAGCAACTCTTCCCCAGTCATTTCTTGAATGGCTTCCAGCCTGGGGGGCTCATTTTGCAGCACTACATTTGACAGTGCTTCTCTGCTATTCATAGGTTTTTCAATGGCAAATTGTTTTGAGAGTAGGTTGCCAGGTCCTTCTCCCTAGTCTGTCTTAGTCTGGAGGCTCAGCTGAAATCTGTCCACCATGGGTGGTCTTGTTGGTATCTGAAATACTGGTGGCATAGCTTTCAGGATTACAGCAATATGCAAGCCCCCACAATGCTACAAGCTGACAGACACATGGGGGAAACTGAGGCTTAGCTGTGTAAAATAACATATTATATATGTGAGCTAAAGATGAAATACAAATTGCAGTTCTTCAGACTCTACAGACTATTCTCTTAACTCTGTGCTTTTATGCTGCCCTTCCTGTCTGCTTACTATCTATCTCTGGAGGAGGAATCAAGGAAAGCACTTTGTGCATATCTGACTCAGGGAAGTTCGAAAAACCAGTTGTAAATGTTTACCACTTCAGTGTCTGAGTCCTTTCTTCACTCGATGTCTATATTTTAAATACTGAATGGTCCACTGCTTTCTTTACAAGTAAATTCATTGATGTGTAGGAATGCCAGAATGAAGTTTTAAAGAGGACACAGAACAGGATTATTCAGAACAGAATTAGCAGATGCTCTTGAATAGAATATGAAGAATATTATCATCTTAGATAAGACCTCAGTTGGCCTGATTCTAAAATTAAATGCTATATTGAGTGCTAATTTGTATCAGATGACAACATTTCTAGATTATAATCACAGGGTCACAGCCTGGTAGATGGAACTGGAGATGACTGCAACAGCTGGTGTGGCTCCTTTTTGCTATAGATGAGAAATCTGAGGTTAGACTGAGGACAGATTTTGTTCTTGGCCATTCAGGGAGTTACTGCCAGAAGTGAAGAATGGAAGAGACCAACCCATGGAAGAGATGTGGAGTCACTGGTAGGGTCTAATGTTTTCTAAGATTCAGTGTTTGTGCAAATTAACTGGGGTCATGTCAACATGAAAATTTGGATTCATCAGGCTCAGGGTAGGGCCTGAGATGCAACATTCCTAACAAGCCCCCACATGACAGACCATGGACTGTTCCTAAGGTAGCCAGGATCTAGATCACCACTGTCTTACAGAAATACAATATGAGCCACCTATGTAATTCTAAATTTCCTAGTAGCTACATTTAAAAAAAATTAATATTATTAAATCTACTCTATACATTATGTTATTGCAACATATAATCAGTGTAAAATATAATTATATATTTTGCATTCTTTTTTTCACATCCCATATGTAGTTTAAGCTTTTAATACTAAGTAGACTAAGTCATATTTCAAATGTTCAATAGTCACATGTGGTGAGGAGTCACCAGTTTTGTAGGAGAGTTCTAGACCACATTTCTGTCACTGGTACCCTGTTTTCTGGCATCTCTTTCAGTTAGAAGTCTTGAAACCCAACTCTACCAACTCCTCCCTAAGAACAAGGCTCATTTCTGTGTTCTTCCCATGACATTGTGCCCAGGTCTAAGTGCATAGGGAGCATGTAGCCCATGCACATTTATTTATTACTTCTTGGCCTCCCATCTTACAGGGAGAACATTCCCATTTTCCATTATCTTTGCACACTTATATTATTCAGCTCAGGACTCTGCACTAGGTATAATGTTAGATTAGAAGCTTACAAGCTTCTTTCTTCTTCCAAGAATCCATGATTTTATTGACTCCAACTTCAGCAGCAATTACTGCTCCAGATACCCTCTCAGCTTCCTTTTTTCTAAATAGCAAACAGTTCCTACAGCCCTCCCTCACTTCCCCTCTTAAAAACTCATTAATCACCTCCACACTCCCTCTGGAGCCAACTTCAGGCTCCTCTCAGATTTAGAGGCTTAAATGGAACAGCAGAGCCTAATAGAGGACAACTGGGGGCACTCTATCAGATGCTCCTGTTCTGACATGCCCCCAGAACTCAGGCTCATGTTTATATATGGCCCTGAGAAAAATGGCCCATGGTTAAAGTATTAAGTCTAAGGAAGAGCATAGTACAGTGGCTAAGTGTTCAGGCTCTGGGATCAGACAGCCTGTGATCAAATACTAACTCAGCATGGGAACAGTATGTAAATTCTCTAAGCTTCTGAGTCTCACTCTTACTAGCTATGAGGTGAAATGAGACAACCTAAGTAAAGGACTTAAGACAGTGCCCCTACATAGTGTCAGTCAGTGGTAGTTTACTATTAAGGTTGGTGATCTCTGAATTGTAAGGAAAGAGCCAGAAGAAATATTGGGATTGGAAAGGTCTGTACTCACTGTAGGTTGTCTCTAAGAACAAAATGATTTCTCTTTTATATTAGGTATCTGGCCATGCTAACCTCAAGATCTTCTAATCATAGTTCCTCCCATGTATCCTGTCTGGACTCTCCTGCCCCCACTACCCAGCACTCCCAGCTCACCTTCTTGTGGCTCTTTAAGAACCTGGCTAGGTGCAGGTCTTTGCAGACAGCCCCACAAAGGGAACTGCTGAGTGAAGGATTTGTCTCCCTGCTGCCCAAAGTTACCCTCATGCAGTTTGCAAATAAATAACTTCTCCCCTGAAAGAAAGAACAAATAATTCATAATTGGCAATCTGCATAATGAGTGGTAACATCTATGCAAATATAACATTTGGAATAATCTATTAATATCTTAACTGTGATGTCTGTGGGCCACCACTTCCCATGCTAAAGAGCCAGAGCCAAATATTTTCTGACTCCACTTGAGGTGAGAAGAGAGAACAGCAAGCTGCTCTCTTCTTGGGGTTCCAATTAGCAATCTGGAGGCCACTAGAATCGGAAGGGACCTCAGGAGCTGTGCAATGCTTACTCCTACCCCTCAAGTCTCATATTAAAAAGGAATCAAAATACAGAGAGGCATAAAAGCCCCCTGGGGTTATACATTGTTAGATGCAGTACCAAGGTCTCAATCCAGCTACAGCCTCCCAACCTTGAGCCATCTCTGAGATGCCAGCTGGTCTTTGCCGCTGATGCAAATTTTGCTGCTATAAACTTACCTTCCATGTGAAATTTCTGTAGCTCATTCTCCCTTCAATCCTTCTGGATTGAACTCCACTTGCTGTTCTGAACTTCTAACCTAAGGAACCAAATCCTATGACTATAAGACAAAAGGATTAGGGACTCATACTAAAAGCGTTTTGTCCCCCCCCCCCACAAGAGTCTATGCACACATGTATGCAGGTATACAGGCATTTAAGTTAAAATTTTTCAGGTTTACAAAGGTAATATTGCTACTACCAAACTACTAGCACTGAAGCAAGTAGGCTCTGTGAGTAGTCCATGAGAACCATCAGGAAGGAGCAATGGGGTTTTTTACTAGTAATTTTTTAAACTTAGTGTACAAGCTAATGGGCTTCATTATGACGTTTCCATACCTGCATATCATTGCATATTTCTCATACTCATCCCCCCATTACCCTGTAACGTACAAGCAATGGTTTTTTATTTCGGCAATCACAGATGTCTGGGTGACCTAAGGAAAGCAGTATCAGTGCCTGGTGGAAAAGGCAGACAGATGGCAATGGGCTGTTTGGGCAATAGAGGCGGTGATGTGAGCCCCATTCCATAGGGTTAGGAAGTGAGAGAACATTTTGAGATGACAACATGTTTTATTATGACAGGAAAGACAAGAACCTCTCTTAGAAAGAAGTGGGTAGAAAGTGAGAAGCTAAAAGTATGAGCAAGAGAAAAGAATCACAACTCTAGTTGTCAACTTCTCTTATTGAATCAACAGTCAGAAATCAGGAACCATAATTCCAGAGGTCACAATTTTCTTTACTCTAGTATGTGCCTTGTTATCCTGGAAGTCATGTTGTGGCTCACATAGCCATCTCCTGTCAGGGCACTTCCACTCTGTGCCCATCCCACTGCCATCAAGAATGCTCTTTAAATGCCCCAGCTGGTAGGGATCTCTCTTTTCGTTGAACTCCTATGGCATCAACAGAACCACCTAGTGTAACCTTGGATGACACTCTTTCCTGAGGTTTTCTTTCCTTCTATCCTCTAGGGAGCTAGAAACAGGTTTTCTACATTCTTTAATTCTCAGAACCCTTACCAGAATCTGAGCAAAAAGCAGGTATTCAGTAATATTTTGTTGTTGTTGTTGTTAAATGTGGTCTAGTCAGGTCTGACTCCTAGCAACCCTATATATACTACAGAACAAAACTCTCCCAGACACTATGACATGCCTGGCATTATGTCAGTTCTTCTCTGATACTCAGGGTTTTTGATGGCTGGTTGTTTCAGGAGTGGGTAGCCAGATTCTTCTCCCATTTTAGTAGCTCTTGTTCTTGGGCCCCCTTGACCTCTGGCACTACTGGATCTAGTGACCACAAGACTCCATTTTCTATGGTCTACTCAATAATGACTTATTACAAACACCACTTTCTGCCTCTGTATTGCCTCCTTCTTTTCTTTTCCCTAAAACATAATAATTCCTCCCAAATCTGATGATCCCTACACTCCATCCTTGATGATTACCTCTTTTCATGTGACACTGGCTTCTATCCAGAGGACTTGTAAATTGCTGATACCAACTTCAACTTGTATCTCAAGTTTAATATACTGGCTTCCAACTGCCAAATATATAACCTCTCAGCCTGGAGTCCTAAAAGTACCTAAAAATCAATATCTAACACTCAGCTCTTCTTATTTTTCTTTCCATCTAGCTTTTCTCCCAGCCCTTTTCTCCCTCTCTTTCTTCAATCAACTGTGTTTATTCCAAAGCTTATGACACATATATTCTCCTTCCTCAGCATCTCACATTCACTCCCTTCTTTCCAGTGTAGTCATTCACCCTTTGGTTTGGATACTCTTCACCTCCTAGACACCTGACTTGTTACTCCCACTTCCAATCCATCCGAAATTGCCAGAGGCACCTCCTCTACATTTTGGCTCTCACTTTCTGTCTCTGAATGAACCCTTCCCTGATTCTCTATTACCTACTAAACTGAAGCTCTTGGTTTGGGCATCTAACCCTCTATCTTCTCTGTCCCCATCTTCCCACTTTGCCTCCTAAAACTATCTACTCAACTTCCAAATTACAAGGCTCTTTACTACTTCCCAAAGGCAATCATATATTTTCATTCGTGTGGCTTGTTCATCTGTCTTCCTGGAAGGTCCTATTCCCCACATTCACCCTTAAAAATGTACACATCCTTCAAGATTCCTGTGAAATTGCATTTGCTTCTTGAATCCAGAAACCAAAGCAATCACTATCTCCTTAGTTCTGCCCTATGGCACTTAGATATTTTACTTTGAATTTATAGTTATTTACCTGTGGGTTCCAAACTAGACAATGAGTTCCTAAGGCTAGGGGCTAGGTCTCATGTATTTCTGAATTCTCTGGAGTATTTAGCATAGTGCCTTAAAGGCTCCTATTATGTATTAAACTGAATTGAATGGAATGGAACTGAATTGAATTACTGGTAAATAGATCTGAAGACATCTTTTATTCCCAGTCTCCAGAGTAAAATCTTTGGAGAACTACTTCTTGAGAAGAATCTATGAACTGTTATAGCACAGTTAACATTTAGAATTGAACTTGGATGACCATCCCCTATCTCTAGTGAAAACTGACTTCAAAGGTTTCTGGAAGTAGTTTTTACAAGTCTGAGATAACAAGATAGAGGCAAATTATTCAGCAGAACATGTCTAGGGTTACACAGCAATTGTCCTGAATTCTAATTTATCCTCCCACGTGTAGCCATATTAATAGATCAATGTTTTATTAATCCTTTGTGAAAAGTACAAAATTAGATTATTTTACAACTCCTGCTTTCAAGTTTAATATCTTGATAAAACTCTATAAGGAGAAGGTCCATGTCTGTTTTATTTACCAAATTATTCACAAAGCCTGGAACACATAAGTGCTACATAAATTTTTATCAAATGAATATGGTGAGGAGATAATATTTGACCAAAGTGTTAATTAAATTAAAGTCTAAGATAGTGAATAACTAAATTTTTAAGAAACACATAGAGAAGTGACTATATCTACTTAATCCTTTAATTCCCCCACTCCACCCTCACTCCCACCCACAGCCTAACACAGTCCCTTCTATAGCTGAGGTAGGCATGCTAGAGATGGCCAGGGGGCACAAACTTCCACTTGCATCTGCTCTCAAAGGTCCTCCACAAAATGTCCTCCAGATTATACTGAAGTTCCCTCAGGACTAGTAAGCTTATTGCCATCTACATTGCCGGACAGCTTTCCATGTTAAAAAGACAATTCCTATATTGAGCCATAAGTTGGCTTCTTATAAATTCTACCCACTGGTCCTAATTCTGCCTCTGAAGCAAAATTGTGAAAGTCTGTTTTCTCTTCTGTGTGATGGCCTTTCCCATGTCTGAAGACAGTTACCATATTTCCACTATGTGGAACTATTATCAAAACTAACAGCCCCCAATCTCATTCCTTTAACCATTCTCTTTTGACCTGGTTTCAAAACCACTCTTCAGAGTCATTACCTTCATCTACATTCATCCCAGGTACTCACTGGTCCCTTTTAACAGTTTCCAGATCTGGACAAAATATATTTAAAATGCTCTGTTAGGATACTCACATTCTACAATCTGAGCCCATCCTCGTCTTAATGAAGCCAAAAGTGTATCAACTATTTTTTTTGAAATTGCATCACTGTTTGCTCCCACTAAGTCTATGATTATTTTAAATCTTCATGTCCATTCTAGATAAAGCCTTCCCCAGTGAGTTTCCCAACCTCTAATTTTGTGTTTATCATGGGAGTTGATCATGATCAAAGTAAATGTCACATATGTAATTTACTTCATTCATGAACATGTAGGAGAAGTATGATAGATAAGAGTCTCACCCCTAACCAGCTAAGGGAACATATACTGATAAAAGGCTCAACTGAAATTATTTGTTTTGAAAGGAATTTGAAAAATTAGAGGCTCAAATAGAAAATTATCCTTAAACTCAAAAGCCTTTCAACTATCTCCAAGTGTCTGCCATTACACTCTTTGGGCCTCTTTTATGATGGTGGTAGAGGTTAACCTTCTTTCCTTCAGTATTGGAGTCCTGAGAAGAGCAAGACCAACTCTTACTGAATGTAACCGTAACAGCCTATTTAACCTTTTGGAAGCTGTCAATGCCCTCCAACCAAAGAACACCAGAAACAAACTGATAGTTGACCTTGTTGGATTCATTACTCTTTGTAGCAAAGGAAAATACACATCACAGGAACTATAGACATCTCAGTAACAGGGTGTTAGAACTGAGGTGTGAGCCTCGGTTGAGCTTGCTCAATATAAGATGCTTATAAGAAAGTGAAGATGAGTCTGTAATTGGGTATCTCACATTATTCTCTGTAGTGAGAATAAAGATAAATCTATAACTAGTGAAGTAGAAGTTACTAATTTTACTCAAGAAAGAGGGAGTTTGGTATTTTGTGGGTGGCACAGTAGAGCTTTGTGGTCTATATTTAGACAAAATTATGAAGTGGCCTCATTTTATCTTACTTTATCATGATCTCATAGTGACTGTCTGAGCTTAGTATTCTTTGAGGTTAGTTATATTCAATAGAAAAATAACATGGACTGATCAAGAGTGCTTTTGGATGTCAGGAGCTACTCTTCTTTTCCTTCTCAAAATCAATTTAACATTTTTTTAACCTTCTTGAATCTCAACTCCCATCAACACAACAGAAATAACAACTCTGAGCCTATTGTTAAGAATCAAAAGTGCAACCCTTGTAAAAATGCCTTTTCAACTCCAAAGATGCTTGATAAATATGGAGCTGCCTTGATAAATGAGTATCTGGACCTTGTATACTTACTTGAATTTTCCTGAGCACTGTTGGGATATCATCTCATAGAAGAATAATCTTACCTGTAGCTTCATTGCTCTGAAGAAGCTCCTCTTGGACTCTTCTAATAAACCTCTCTTTAGAGGAGAAGCCACCCAGTGCTCTGCACTTGTTAGACAATGAGTCATCTCCTCCACTAGCTAGTGCAGAGTTCTTTGGGAAGGCAGAGCCTGATGAGACTGAAGCCATCTTCTCATATAATGTAATAGGATAGTGATGATTAGCATATATTTGATTAATATATTTGATTAATACATAATTACAGACTCTTCAAATTAAAACATTGGATGTTAGATTTGGAATATATGAAACATAGTCTTGACCAAGCCTCATATTTTATACTGAATGAAATTAAATATCAAAGAGGGAAAAACCTCCTAAACTCATTTGCTGTGGTCTCTTGACCAGTTTCCTGAAACTGCATAAGCCACAAAGACACATGACTGTATCTTATATATCCCCTTTACCTCTAGGTTCTGATGTTAGCCAATTGAAGCCTTCTTCACTGAGTCAGCATTTCCATATATTCTCAAATCTAACTGCACTCCTTTCAACAATTTTACAGGGCCTCAAAATCAGATATAGATTAGAATCATGTGCAGGATGGATTTGCAATCCAGTGAAAAGTACAGTGCTCTGCATTCCACTTCATACCCAATCCACAAGCAATTCTAATCTGCATCTGATTTTGTAGTCTTTAAAAACTGTTGGAGGCTTGCCGAATATATTCAAGAATATATGGAATTTCCTTCCCTCCTTCCTTCCTCTCTCTCTCTCTCTCTCCCTCCCTCTCTCTTTCTTTATCTCTCTCTCTTACTTTCTCCCTGCCAACTCTCTTTCTTCTTCCTTCCTTCCTTCGTCTCTCCCTTCATTCCTTCCTTCTCCTTTTTGTTCTGGACATAGTTCTTGCTAATGCAATTATATGGAATATAAATTCTTCATGAGACAAACTGACTAGAGACTAAATTTGACTTAAACTTAATTCAAATAACATTTGGGAGTAACACTTGTGCTAGATGTGAAGAATATAGTGTGAAATTAAATACAAGCTCTACTTTCAAAGAGCTGATACTTTTTTCTTTCTTTCTTTCTTTCGTTTATTTATTTATTTATTTATTTATTTATTTATTTGTGGTACTGTGGGTTAAACCCAGGGCCTAGCACTTGCGTGCTTTTACAAGTGCTGTATCACTGAGCTGCACCCTCAGCCTTTTTTATTTTTTTTACTTTTTGAGACAGGGTCATACTAAATTATACAGATTACCTCTGGTCTTGAATTTGCGATCTTTCTGCCTCTGCCTCCTGAGTCACTGGGATTACAGGCATGTGCCCACCACACCCAGCTTGAGAGCTGATACTTTTACAGAAAGATATCTCATGACAGAATCTATTGAGTGGTACAAAGGGGATGCAAGATAATGAGATCTCATTCTACCTCAAGGAATAGAGGAAGACTTCATGCAAAACAGACATATATGGTAGCATTAGTCTACATGGCTTGGTCTTCAGTACACCTCATGACCCTTCAGCATGCTAGATTCTTCATAGTACTTAACTCTTTTCCCAGCACTCAGTAGGCTGAGCAGGAAGATAACAACTTCAAGGCCAGCATGGGGTACATAGCAAGATCCTGTCTCAAAAACAAGACAAAACAAAACAAACAACAACAAAAATTAAGAAAAAAACAACTCTATTTGGTTCGCAATGTCTGTCTCAAATGCAGTACTGAGGATTCTCAGTCCAGTTCAGTAGGAAGAATGCTGTGATTTAATAGCAATGTGTACTTTGGGTGCAGACTGACTGGCTTCATTTGTGCTACACCCTGCCTTCCCTGATGTATTCCAATCTATAAGTTTAACAAAAAAGCAAACTAGAAATTAGAGCAGGAAAGTGGCTTGCACAAGATAACATGACGGGTTAGTGAAAAAAGCAGGACCAATACCCAAGTCTCCTGAGTCTAAGAACAGTGCTTTTCCCATAATCCTGTGCAGCTCCTAGAAGCACCTAGGAGGCTCTATGCAGCCTAAGTGTAGAAAATTGAGAAAATTGGACCATTGTATGCTAAAACAGCTCAGTTCCATGTGGGAAATGTAACCATATGGAATCTCCTTCAGCCAACAGCATTTCCAAACTCCATCCAGCTCAAAGAATCCCAGAGGCTGAAAGTTGAGATTGGCTTAGAGTTCACCTAGAACAACCACCCAGCTGGTATGGGACTCTTTTCTACATCTCCCTTGATGGCCCTGAACAAAATTTCGATACAAGCGAGATTTATGTTGTCAGACTCTCACATCTCTGGCACTTTCTACTTCTCCTTGTGTTTTGGGGGCTCTTCTTATTGGCCTCCAGATGTCCAAGTCCTTGTGATGCTCTGGATCCAATTTAGGTCTGCCACGTAGGTTTAATCTTCCTCCTAGTTGTTCCATGCTCCAAAATTTCTAAATCATTATCCTAGTAGAATGTTATAGGAAAGCAACCCAAAAATAGCCTGGAGTGACTGCCCTGGATTCAGCTTGCTCAGACTTCTGGATTTCTTCTACTTCTGAACGAATCAATTCCCTTCCTGCAACCCCCAAGAGAACTTTGACAGTCACATGAGATGAGAAGGATGAGTGATGTTAATCTGATAGTTGTTTGCAAGATGGATATCAGGAGGAGGACCAATAGCAAAAGTAATACCCAGAAAATGAACAAGTTTAGAGAGCCAAGAAAAGTTCCCAGGTTGAGCAGAGGGGAAAGAGAATTGCTTTTAGGTGCAGGACATGCTAGCATAGATGCTATCCAGGGAAATTGAGATTGGAAGTAAATTTCATTTATTTGAATATAAGAGAGCTGAGACCAGAAGGATTTGCACTTTCCGTTAAACCACTAGGATCTAACCCACTGCACTAAAAGGAGAGGTGAGAGTATAATGGAACTATAGAGACGCACTTCTCTGCCAGCTCCTACCTGCTGCTCCCACTTCTAGCAATTGGTGATTTTATCTGCAAGGTGAAGAGCATCATGGTGTCTTGGACCAGCCTGGGAATCCATAAAGAGATTCCCTTGCTGTTAAGTGAAAGAAATAGACCTTTGCTCTTTGAAGAGCTTCCTGGTTCTAGGATTTTCTATATTCTTCAGTGGGAATCAGCCCACCCATTTCCTAAGGGAAACATCCCCTACTTCCTTGGAGCTGCAGAGGATTCCCCTAAATCACCCCAGCCTGTTTCTGAATAAAGGGAGGGATTTGGGATGGAATGTTAGGCACCACTGCCCTCTGCTGGGTGGTATGGAGCCAACTACCCCCACAAGGTATTCCATCCCTCCCATCTGCCACCCTCCTACTGCCCAACAACTGCCTCTGCGTTGCCCTGCTTTGCATGTCTTATTGCAAGTGGAAAAGCACACGAAAACTGAGGAACCAGGAAGATGTGTGCATGTGAGAGTATTGCCAAGGGACAAATATGAACATAAACCCAAAGGGAGAGTTGCCCCCAGTGAGGTGAATGTTCCATGATAACCTTCAGTGAGACCGCTCAGCTGAAAACCTGGCACAGGTTCTCAGCATGATGGTCCCTCAAGCAAAGGTGAACAGAGGGCTTTCTCCTGCCTTTTATTATTGATGAACTAAAATGCAGAAGCAAAATGGGAATCACTGGATGGCAAGAGAACATCAGGATATTGGAATTGTTCTCCTCAGAGATGAAAAGGGAAGCTGAAAAACATCTGCACACTGAAATCTGCTCTGATGCACTAAGTGGGCCAAGAAAACCTGCAACCACGAAGTGGGGCTAATTTACTACTCTAATCACCAGCATCCAATCCAAAGCCAGACATTATCTTAAAGCACACACCAGTTCCAGGTGGCGCACAGCAAATGTTTGATTAGTGCTACCAAATTTCCTGCAATTTGATAAGCTTCTGAGTGCAGGAATCACAGGCTGCACACCAATGGAGCTGGGCTGCCACTAACTCCACAGCAAGGTGTTTGCCTTTGGGTCACAACCTTCCCAAGAAGCATAGCCCAGCCCCTCTTCCCAGACTGCTAAGAAGCTGAATTCAAATGCACACAGAATCTCAGTAAGGACAAGGGGAGGAGAAGGATGAGGAAGAGCAGTTTGTTGTCAGTGAGACTTGAAAACAGAATAGAGGAAGAGTTAGGGATTCAAAAAAACACATCTGTCCAATATGTGTTACATGCTTGATATTTCATGTTATTAATCTTTATGAAACAAGACATGGTTGTCATTATTATCTCCCCATTTTGCAGGTGAGGAAGCCGGAGTTTAAGGGACTTGCCCAAGATGTCTTAGCTCAAAAATTAGGGAGCCAGGATTTTAATCTAGATGTGACTTAAAAACCTTCAAAGTACATGCTTCTGAAGGAATAGGGGTTCAAATGAGACAATACAGCTGTTAAGGTGTTCTAGGGGTTACCCAGAAAAGATCAGAAAAGATGGAAATAAAGCAGGCTCAAGACAGCCAAAGCCTTCACAGAGGTATTGCCCCATTCCCAGAACAGAATGTAACACTGTGAAGGAAGCAGCAAGTTCAAAGCCTGCCCTAAAGGAACTTAGGTTCTCTTAGAAGGAGAGGAGATTGTTCCAGACAACAATGACAAAGGGTTCAGAATTGAGAGCTGCATTTGTGAAAACAAGAATGAATCCGATGGAGACAGAGAAACACATCCGCCAAGTAGTGAGGTGAAAGTGGTGGTAGTGAGTTGTTCTGGGGTAAATGAGGAGGCCCAGATGAGGAACTACATCTGTCTAGCTGGAGTTGGTTCAAAAATTGCAGCTGGAAACTACTTCTGGCTGGCTTTTAAAACCCAAAGTGAAGGGTCAAATGTCCCATGGAAATTTCATATCCCAAACCCATGGATGGGAGGGGAAAGAACATTAAAACTGGTGGGGAGGGCTAGGACAGAGTGAGGTCTGGTAACAAGGAGCTCTGTTTTGGGATTTCTAGAGTTGGATCTGTTTCCTATACTGTCTTCTACAATCCAAAGGCTTCAAGAGGGTCTTGGGAAAGACCAGCCACCAAGTTGTAGTCTGAAGGCTCATGGCGCCCCCTAATGGACCCAAGCAATCCCTCTGTCCCTGGCTTCCACTCCATTGTGGCTCACTTCGCTTGGGCCCCTCCTGAAAAGTCTTGTTTTCCACTTCATGGCTGTAGGTAGGTCTGCATTAACAGGTAAACTGAATCCTGCTAACCCATATGCCAAATTCTCCCTCCACTCACCAACTACCAAGGTGTCCGCTTTCAGAAGCAGAACAACCTGATAGTGGAGAACAGGTACTGGGGGTTAGACTGGAATTTGATTCTCTGCAGTGACACTAATTGGATGTGGGACCTTGGGCAGGTTCTATCACCTGCTGGACTTCCTCAACTGTAGACTAGGGTGTACCTGACCTCTCAGGGATATTGTAAAGTTGATGGTGATAATTCATGCAAACCTTTTAGCACATAACCAGGCCATGGTGGGCACATACAATAAGTAACAGCTTGTTATAATATAGGATAATTGTGATTCAATACAAAGTACTGTCTGTGAACATTCTATGAGTACTAACTCTCTCTCCTTACAGACCTTAGCCTAAACTGTTTTTGGAATACTCTCATCCTAAGTACTGTTTTTCCTTCACTAACCCCAGCTTAGTTGCTATATCTTTTTTTCACAGTAACATTATTTCATTAGTAATTTTTAGTGTGCAACTTAATGGATTTCATGATGATGTTTCCATACATGCATATCATTGTATATTGTTCAGGTTCACCTCCCCATTATCCTCTTGTGACCCCCAGTCCCCCCACTCCCTCCCTCCCCACTGGTGGTCCCCTTTCTATATGTATGTTGTGTGTGTGTGTGTGTGTGTGTGTGTGTGTGTGTAATCTCCAGATTTTGCCTCAATATGTGATCTTTCCTTTCCTTTTCCCCTTACCCTTTCCTCTTACTCCCTTCCCCTTTTCTTCTCTTCTCTTCAGTTTATTATTTTTCCCTACATAGGTCAATTCTACTTTCATGACCTATATACTTTAATACTGAATATATATTGAAGTCTAACACTCATAAATGAGAGAAAACACGATGTTTCTCTTTCTGGGTCTGGTTTTTTTCACTCAAAATTATGATCTCTAGTTCCATCCATTTTCCTGCAAAAGCCATAGTTTTGTTCTTCTTTATGGCTGAATAAATGCCTGCAGCTGTAGCCCTGTGGCATCCGATCCCGTCAGATCTCACAAGCTAAGCAGGGTCGGGCCTGGTTAGTACCTGGATGGGAGACCGCCTGGGAACACCAGAACACCAGAAGCTGTAGGCTTGGGAGAAGGACCTGGCAACCCCCTCCCAAAAATCAACCTGCCATTGAAAACCCTATGAACAGCAGAGAAGCACTGACAATAGTGTTTCCCCTGTTGTACAGAGGGTCGCTATGAGTCAGACACCGACTCGACGGTACCTAACAACAACAACAACATGGCTGAATAAAACCCTATAGTGTATGTATACCACAATTTCCTTACCCACTCCTCTGTTGATGGAAACCTAGGTTGATTCCATATTTTGGCTACTATGAATAGCACCATCATAAAGATGGATGATTAAGTATCTCTATGATATGCTGACTTTTATTCCTTTGGATATATACCCAGGAGTGGTATTGCTGGGTTATATGGTACTTCTGTTTTTAGTTTTTTGTGGAACCTCCATACTGATTCCCATCGTGGGTACACCAATCTGCATTCCTACCAGCAGTGTTTGTTTCTTGTTTAATTGATGCTAACCATTGTGACTGGGGTGAAGTAGTATCTCAGTGTAGTTTTGATTTCCATTATCCTGATGGCAGAGGATGTTGAACATTTTTTCCTAAGATTGTTGGCCATTTGTATTTCTTTTTAACAACTTTCTGTTCAGTTCATTTGCCCATTTTTGATTGGATACTTTGCTTTTATGGTGTTTAATTTTTTCAACTCTTTGATATTGTTGTTGTTCTTAGGTGCCATTGAGGTGGTGTGTGATGCATAGCGGTCCTATGTACAGCAGGCAAAACAGTATTGCTAATGCTTCTCTCTATTCATAGGGTTTTCAATGGCTGATTGTTTTTTGGGAGTGGGTTGATGGGTCCTGCTCCCAAGCATCTGGTGTTCCCAGGTGGTCTCCCAACCAAGTACTAAGCAGGTCCAACCCTACTTAGCTTCTGTGATCTGAGGGGATCTGACGCCACAGTGGTATAGCTACAGGAGAGCTCTTTGTATATTCTACATATTAATCCTCTGTCTGATGTATAGCTGGCAAAGATTTTCTCCCATTCTGTAGACTGTCTTTTCACTGGCAATTGTGTCCTTTGCTGATCAAAAGCTTTTTAATTTCATGCAATCCTGTTTGTAAATTCTTGCTACTGTTTCCTGCACTATTGGAACCCTGTTAAGAAAGTCCTTGCCTTTGCGTATGTCTTGAAGTGTTTTCCCTATGTTTTTCTCTAGCAGTTTCAAAGTTTCAGGTGTTGCATTAAGGTCTTTGATCCATTTTGAACTGATTTTTAAACAAGGGATCTAGTTTCACTCTTTTACATCAGGACATCCAATTCTCCCAGCTCCACTTGTTGAAGAAGCTATCTTTTCTCCAACTTACATTTTTGGAAACTTTATTGAATAACAGGTCATGACTGTAGCTGCTTGATTTTATTTATGGCTACTCTCTTCTGTTCCATTGGTCCACATGTCTGTTTTTGTGACAGTACCATGCATGTTTGGTTATCATGGCTCTATACTATTATTTGAAATCAGGGATTGTGATGATACCTGCATTGTTCTTTCTGCTCATAATTGCTTTACTGATTCAGAGTCTTTTATGCTTCCATGTGAATTTTAGAAATTTTTTCTGTTTCTGTGAAGAGTGTCATTGGGATTTTGATGGGGATTGCATTGAATCTGTAGGTAGCTTTCAGTAATATAGCCATTTTCTCAATATTAATCCTTCCAATCCATGAGCATAGGGGGTCATTATACCTTCTGGTGTCTTCTTCGATTTCTTCAGTTGTTAAAATTTTCATAGTAGTAGTCTTTCACATCATTGGTTAGCTTTATTCTGAGGTATTTTTTGAAGCTATCGTAAGTGGGATTATTTTGCTCATTTCTTTCTCTGTCTGGTCATTACTGGTATATAGAAAACCTACTGATATTTGTATATTGACTTTGTATCCTGCTATTTTACTGAAAGTGTTTATCAGTTCCAAGTGTTTTCTGGTGGAGTATTTGTTGTTGTTAGGTGCCAGGAAGTAGGTGTCCAACTCATAGTGACCCTACCTACAACAGGCGAAATACTATTGTTAGTGCTTTCTGTTATTCATAGGGTTTTCAGTGGCTCATTGTTTTTGGGGAGTGGGATGCTGGGTACTTCTCCCAGGCCTATAGTGCCTGGTGTTCCCAGGTGGCCTCCCATTCAAGTACTAACCAGGCCCAACCCTGGTTAGCTTCAGAGATCTGACTTGGCTTCAGAGATCAGATGCCACAGTGGAATAGCTGCAGGCGGTGGAGTATTTAGGGTCTTTTAAGTATAAGATCATGTTATTGTTGTTGTTAGGTGCATCAAGTCTAGTCCAACTCATAGCAACCAGGCATACAACAGAATGAAAAACTCTGTGCTAGCCATATGATCCTTTTTATGTTTAAGCCCATTGTAGTTGCTGTGTCAATCCATCTAGCTGAGGGTTTTCCTTTTTTATTGTTGTTAACCTGCCACTCTCCCAAACATGATGTCCTTCTCCAGGGATTAGTCCCTCCTGACAACATATCCAAAATACATAAGATGCAATCTAGCTATCTTTGCTTCCAAGGAGCACTCTGGTTACACTTCTTCTAGGACAGATCTGTTGGTTCTTTTGGCAGTCCATGGTATATTCAATATTCTTCTTCAGCATCATGATTCAAAAGCAGCAATTTTTCCCTGTCTCTCTTATTCAATGTCCAGTTTTTGCAACCATATGATGTAATTGAAAATATGGCATGAGGCAGATGCACCTTCATCTTCAATATGATATCTTTATTTTTCAATACTTTAAAGAGGTCTTTTGGATCAGCTTTTCTCAATGCAATATGACTTTTGATTTCTGAACTGCTGTTTCTGTGAGTGTGGTTATTAGAACCAAGTAAAGCAAAATCTCGAACAACCTCAATCTTTTCTCTGTTTATCATGAAGTTGCATATTGACTTTGTTGTAAGGATTTTTGTTTTCTTGATGTTGAGGTGCTATCTATACTGAAGATTGTGTTCTTTGGTCATCATCAGTAAATGTCTTCACTTTTAGCAAACAACATGATGTTATCTGCATAATTCAAGTTATTAATGGGTCTTACTATAATCCTGATGCCATGTGCTTCTTCATAAATTCCAGCTTATCAGATTATTTGCTCAGTATAGAGATTGAAGAGGTACAGAGAAAGGATACAGGCCTGATGCACACCTTCCTTTACTTTAAACCATGCAGTATTTCCTTGTTCTGTTTGAATGACTGCTTCCTGGTCCATGTACAGATTCCTCATGAATACAGTTAAGTACTCTGGTATTCCCATTCTTTGCAATGTTATCCATAATTTGCTATGCTCCACATAGTCAAATGCCTTTGCATAATCAATAAAACATAGACATCTTTCTAGTATTCTCTGATTTCGGCTAATATCCATCTGACATTAGTACTGATGTCCCTGGTTCCATACCCTCTTCTGAATCTGGCTTGATTTTCAGAGAGTTTCCTATCTATATATTGCTGCAGTTGCTTCTGAATGATCTTTAACAAAATTTGACTTGCATATGATATTAAAGATATTGTTTGATAATTTCCATGTTCAATTGGATCCCCTTTCTTGGAATTAGGCACAAATATGGTTCTCTTCTAATGAGTTCGCCAGGTAGTTTTCCAAATCTCTTGACATAAACAAGTGAGCACCTCCAGTGCTGCATCTGTTTGTTGAAACATCTCTATTGGTATTCGATTAATTCCTGGAGCCTTGTGTTTCACCAATGCCTTCAAGGCAGCTTGCACCTCTTCCTTCAGTACCCTTCATTCCTTATCATATGCAGCCTCTTGAAATGATTGGTCATCCACCAATTTTTTTTTGGTATAATGACTCTGTGTATTCCTTCCATCTTCTTTTGATGTTTCCTGCATCATTTAATATTTTCCCTGTAGAATATTTTACTTTCCACTTGAGGCTTGAAGTTTTTCATCAATTCTATAAGCTTGAGAAAAATAAAGTGTGTTTTTCCATTTTGGTTTTCTATCTCCAGCTCTTTGCATATATCATTATAATTTTTGAATGTTGTTTTGACTGCCCATTAAAATCTTCTCCTTAGTTCTTTAACTTCATCATGTCTTCCTTTTACTTTAGGTGCTCAACATTCAAGGGCAAGTTTCAGAGTCTCTTTTGACATGTAATTTGATCTTTTTTTCTTTGTCTTTTGCTTTCCTCATAAATGATGTCTTTGATGTTATGCCACAACTTTTCTGGTCTGTTGCTTTCCATTGTGGTTTCTATTTGATTTATTGAGTTCTTCATTTCCAATATTCCTGCTTTTTTTTTTCAAAATCTCAATTTTCTTTCCGAATTTCTCATCCATTTTGCTGACTTTGTCTTCTACATTTGTGACTTTCTGACCAAGGTCTTATAATGATTTCTTTACATCATTCACTTGCTTCTTTGTGTCCTCTTTGAAATCATTGATCATTCTTACCAGAAGACTTTTTCATTCTTTTTCTGACATTTCAATAGTGTCAGTATCTTTGGATTCAGTAAAGAATTATGGTCTTTCAGAGGAGATGCATTGCCTTTTTTTTTCATGTTTCTTCTGTTTCTGATTTGTGCCTCTGTAGGAAAGGCTATCTCTTTTCATTTTATTCAAGAATCTTCTACAGTGAGTAGCTTTCTCTTGAGATCTCAATTCCCATTATTTCTCCTAGAGGAGAAGACAAACCACTGTAAGCACTGTAAGAGGTACAATACCTGACCAAAACAGATATAGAAATACACTTAAAATCACTTAAAGCCAACTACTGCACCACCAATGCCCGCAGAACAGAGAACGGCAACAATAATACAGAGTAAGCTATGAAGTCACAAAATATTTAGGATGAAGGTCAAAATAGCAGTTGCCTAAACTAAGGGGAGAGCGGCAAAAAAAGGGGAGAAAGAAAGATCCTACAAGGGGTAAGTACAAAGAAAGGAAAAAGAAGATCTAGAAAGAAATGAATTTTAAGAAGAGAGAGGGAAAAGGGCAAAACACTTTTAAAAACCTGATTGCATGATAAAGAAAAAAATGTATAAAAAGAATTAGGTAAACATAAACAGAGCAATGGAAAATAAAAAGCCTAAGAAATTTTCTTTTTTAAAAAAGATAGTAAAAATGATAATAAAAGTATTGTTGTTGTTGTTATGTGCCTTCGAGTCGGTATCTGACTCATAGCGGCCCTCATAAGGTTTTCAATGGCTGATTGTTTTGGGATTATCTTGGGAGTGGATTGCCAGGCCCTTCTCCCATTTTTGCAGTGCTGGGAATTGAACTCGGGTCCTCAGAGACTTCAGCACAGTGCTCTACCAACTGAGCTAAATCCCAGCCCAATAAAAGTATAGTAAATAGAAAAAGAGATGCACAGGAAACAAAAGATAAAAAAAAAAACTAAAAAAAGGAAAAAGATAAAAACTACATTGGGAAAAAGAAATGAGGAAATGAAAATTAACACTGAAAAGAGGGAAGAAAAGAAAAAAAAAAGAATCAGAGACTCTACAATCCCAATGTCTTGCGAGACTGAGGCAGGAGGATCTTGAGCCACAGGCCAGAGGTAGCCTGCACAATTCAACAAGATCCCTCTCAAAGCACAAATAAGAAAAGGTCTGGGAGTACTGCAGAGTGACCCATGCAAAGTCCTGAGTTCAATCTGTAGCCTAGCAGGGAAAAAGAAAAAGAAGAAGAAAGTACTGGAATGGCTTCTTTGTGTGGGCTCTAATATCAGAGTCTGATAGGTGGAGGTGGTGGTCAGTTGAAGAGGGAGTCTTTTTACCTGACCACAGCTCAGAGTTGAGTCTCAAGTTCCCCTCAGTAGATAGCATTGTCTTTTCTCCTTGGGGGTTGGTGCTAGAATCCAATCATTTCTCCCAAGCCTCCTGCTGCACAAATCTCTCAGTGTGTTGGCATCCCACCTTCTCCCTCACTGCAACTGCCTACCACAGCTGTGAAACATGCTGGAGTAGCAGCTCACTCCAAGTCTCTCCATTAGTGATTATTATTTGTTTTCATCCTTCTTCCCCCAGCTCAGTCTCACACAATAGGTTCCCTCTCAAGTTAGTGTCAGGTCATGGCCCTATGAGATATGAAGCATGGCAAAATGAATTTCTTCTCCAGTGCTGACCCTCCCCACCTAAAGTCATAGAGAACTAGTATCTCACCAAATCCTCTGAAGCATCTGAGGGCTTCAAGGACTGTGGGATTGTCCTGTGGGACTGCTGGTCTGATGGCCAGGGCTGTCCAGCTTACCTCTTTGAGGGAGAGCACTGGTTCCCCAACCCAAAAGGGAACTGTGTCCTACTCTCTCCCTTTTTCTGCTCAGCTCCCTTCTGCACCCTGGGACTATCCCACAATCTCTTCTGTGGTTTATGTACTTTTCCAGGCCTTCTGTCTTTGGAATATAGTCTACTGCTTCCTACTCTGAAAACTTTGTTTCACCAGGTCACACAGAGGCTGCCTCTAATCTGCCATATTACACCGAAAGACCCAGTTACTACTTCTTGCATTGAGCTTTTCATTGATACTCTACCTATGGAGTCCATCAGTTTGTCCATCAGCTAAGGCTTTGCCATGACCATCATTCAAGGGACCAGGATAATAGACCAATTATTTCACACTTTGCTGGTCACCATGCAAAAAGAAAAGAGAGGTCTGGATGGTTCCACACCAGCACTTAAATGCCATCCTGGATATAGCACACATGTCTCTTACTACCACTAATTCACCGGAACTAGTCACATGCACGGTTCTCCAACACAAGGAGGCAGCAAATGCTCCCCTAGCACGTCCTTCCTCACCCTGCAAGAGGAAGAAGACACCTATCGGTGGGAAACACTGTTGGCTACCATATCCTGGAAAGCAAGGGCAATCACTAAGTTCCACTTTACATCAGCCCCTAAGGCTACCCAGCAGCATGTTTATACACCGTAAGCACATGCTAAAAATCTTTGCACAAACAACTGAATAGATATATTAGCTCACAATTATGTTAACTCTCCCAATCAAAATCATATCTACATTTAGATTAAAACTCTCTTGAAGACTACTGGTAAAATTTCAGATATTCTGAGGACAAAGTAGAAGAAATGGCTTGGGGTATAGGAATTATATTTCTATGTATTCACATCATGTGTTCTTAAACCTAGAAAGTTGTATGAACTTTCTACACTCAGTAACTGAGACAATCACTAACTGAGAAGGATGATTTGCTCTCAGGAAAATGACTCACATGTGAAGTAGATGGAGGACAATCCAAGGCTATTTGTAGGAAATGCATGAAATCTGGTACATGCTTTGTCTGTTGGAGGGACTGAATAATAGTAGAGGCTGAGTTATGTGGAATGTAGGTCATTTTTGACCTGATTTTTTTTTCAGTACTGGGGATTGAACCCAGGGCCTTGCACATGCTAGGCAAATGTTCCACCACTGAGCCAGGCCCTTTCATATTTTTATTTTGAGACAAGGTCTTGCTAAGTTGCACTGGGACCTTAAGGCTGCCTATGGCCTTAAACCTGAAATCCTCCTGCCTCAGCCTCCTGAGTCACTGGGATTACAGGAGTGTGCAATGGCACCTGAGCTTTGACCTAATTTTTAAAAACAGTGTACATCTTAGAAAGACACAAAGATGGAAAAAGTCCTGAATAATCCAAAACTAATCTTGCTTCTGTCTTAAAGAAACCACAAGACCAAAATGAGGCTTTACCACAGCTAGAGAACAGTTTTGCTCCTCAGCTCTTGACAGCAAGAACTGTTATAACTATTAGAAAAGACAGGACACAACCTGGTTCAATAGCATCTTCTCTTTTTTGCTGGTAGCTGGGCTACTCTGGGCCAGTTCCTATCAATGTCTCAAGAATGGGCCTACCTGAGGTTGAAGATATTTATATATTGAGACAAAGAATCTCTAATCCTTCACCTCTGCCAACCTCCTTTATATTCCCCAAGAAATCTCTTAAGAATAGAAATTCCATTACATTCTCCTCATCTCAGATATCTGCTACACAGAAGAATATCTTGGCACTTGCATAGAGAAGAGGTACAAATCACAACCTCCTTAGTGTGATCTATGAACATAGAGGGCAAGTAAAGGCCACAGGTACACACAAATATGTCTTTGTGAGTGATAGGATAGGAAAACAGAAGGAATTCTTATGCATCCAAATGTGGCTCCTTCAAACAAGGCATGCTGATGTGCTAGAAGCATCTAATGAAGATTTTTTAAAATATCAAATAAATAATTAAGGGGAGACAAGTAAAATATTCATATATAAATATGTGCATATAAATAGAGACACAGTAATTTGGCATGAATGAGAATTAGAATTAACCCTTTGAGAGGCAAAACTTTTTAATTTCAAATTGTTCCTGGTTTTTGAATTTTTTAAGTTGGCAAATAATTATCATATGTATTTATAGGGTACAATGTGATGTTTTAATGCACGTATACATTGTGGAATTGTCAAATCAAGGTAATTAACACATCCATCACATCAAATGTTTATCACTTCTTAGTGATTAGGACATTTAAAATCACTTCTTACAGATATACTTCTGAAATATACAATATATTATTATTAACTATAATCATCTTGCTATGCAAAAGAACACCAGAACTTACTCTTCCTTTCTAGCCATAACTTTGTACATGTTGACCCAATGACTCTCTTTTCTCCAGCCACCCCTCTCCACTCTCCCTCCTTCAGTGCCAGGCCTCTGGTAACCACTATATCCTATTTCTGTAAGTATGACTTTTTTAGCATATATACCCAAACATGTGAGATCATATAGTATTTATCTGTCTGAGCCTGGCTTATTTCATTTAGCATAACTTCCTCTACATTTATCCATTTTATCACAAAGGATAAAATTTCCTATTCTTTAAGGGTGAATACTATTCCATCATGTGTGTATACCACCTTTAAAAAAATCCATTTCTACATTGATGGACATTTCGGTTGTATTCCATATCTTGGCTATTGTGAATAATGTTGCAGTAAACATGAGAGTACAGCTGTCTCTTTGATCAACCAATCTCAATGCTTTTAAGTACATAAGAAGTAATGAGATTGCTGGATCACATGCTAATTCTAGTTTTAGAATTTTGTTTATTCAAATAATCCAATACACAAATGGGCAAAGGAACTGAGTAGACAGTTCTCAAATGAAGAGGTCCGTAAAGCCATGAAACACATGAAAAAATGCTCAACATCCCTAACCATTAGGGAAATGCAAATCAAAACAACTCTGAGATTTCACCTTACACCAGTAAGAATGGCCAAGATCAATAGAGCAAATAACAACAAATGCTGACGAGGTTGCAGTGAAAAAGGAACACTCTTATATTGCCAGTGGAGCTGTAAATTGGTCCAGCCACTGTGGAAATCAATATGGAGATATCTTAAAAAACTGAAAATCCATCTACCATATAACTCAGCTATAACACTATTGGGAATTTACCCAAAGGAGCTGGGTCATCATACCACAGAGACACCTGCATCTCCATGTTCAATGCAGCACTTTTCACCATAGCAAGAATATGGAATCAACCAAAGTGCCCTTCAACAGAAGAATGTATAAAAAAACTATGGTACATATACACAATGGAATATTACTCAACAATCAAAAAAAATGAAATAATGCCATTCACAGCAAAATGGACGGAATTGGAGGAAATTATTTTAAGTGAACAAACACAAGCTCAGAAAGAGAAACACCACATGTTCTCACTCATATGTGGGAGCTGAATCAAAATTATAAGAAGGAAAAATCCTATACAAAGGTCAGATCAAAATAAAAGAAAAAAAGAAGTTAAGAATGGTGTTATTATAAATGGTCTAGAAAATGCATGCAATAGTTCTGAGAAGGTAAAAACAAAGTTCACTGCAGGAGAAGTTTCTATCTTAAACAGAACTGGCACCCAAGGATACACAGAAAAATATTACCATAAAAAGACAAGTAAATGGTAGAGAAGTCTTTGATGGGGGGTGAGGGGGCAGCATACAAGAGGGCAAGGGGGAACCTATATGAATAATGTACAACCAAATGCATATATGGAAATGTCACAATGAAAAGCATGTCAGAATGAATCACATTAAGGTGTACATTAAAAAATTCCAATAAAAAAGAATTTTGTTTATTATTTTCCAAAATGATTACTAATCTACAATCTGCCAGCAATATACACGTGGTCCCTTTTTACCACAACCTCGCCAACATGTGTTATTTTTCATCTTTTTGATAATAGACAATCTAAAAAGTATGAGGTAATATTTTGTTAATTTGCATTTCTCTGGCAATTAGAAATGTTGATCTTTTTTTTCCATTTATCTGTGGCCATTTGTACTTTATCTTTTGAGAAATGTCTATTCAAGTCCTTTGCCCATTTTTCCATAGGGTTCTTTGTTTTTTTGTAATTCAGTAGTTTGGGTTTCTTCTGTATTTTGGATATTAATCTTTTATCTGATGTCTGATTTGTAAATGTGTTTCTTCTCATTCATGAATTGTCTCTCCACTCTATTTAATAGTCTACTTTGATATGCAGAAGCTTTTTATATTGATTCCATCCAATTTGTTTATTTTTGCTTTCATTGCCTGTGCTTTTTGGATCATATAAAAAAAAAAATCTCCATCCAGACCAAAATCATGTAGCTTCCTCTGCACACACACACATTTTCTCTTAGCAGCTTAAGAGTTTCAGATCTTACATCTAAGCATTTTCATCCATTTTGAGTTGATTCTTGTATAGTGGCTAAAGTAAGGGTCCATTTTTATTCTTCTGTATGCAGATATTCAGTTTTCCCAATACCATTTATTAAAGAAATTCTCCTTTCCCCAATATATGCTCTTGGCTTCTTGGTCAAAAAGTAAGTGACCAAAGATATATGGGTTTGTTTCTTGGCTATTTACCCTATTTCATTGATCTATGTGCCTATTTTGGTGGATAGTACCATACTGTTTTCATTGTTTTAGCTTTATAATATATTTTGAAATCCAGCAGTGTGACACCTGCAGCTTCATTATTTTGGGTCAAGATTGTTTGGGCTATTTGGGGTTTAAGTGTTTCCGCATGAATTTTGGGGTTGTTTTTCTATTTTTGTGAGGAAAGATATTAGAATTTTGATAGGGATTGCATTGAATCTGTAGATCATTTGAGGGAGTATGGACATTTTAAGAATATTAGCTCTTCTAAACCATGAACACAGGATATCTTTTCATTTATTTGTGTCATCTTCAATTTGTCATCAGTATTTCATAATATTTAGTATACTCATCTTTCATTTCCTTGGTTAAATGTACTCTTAAGTATCTTTTTGATGCTATTATAAATGAGATTATTTTCTTAATTTATTTTTCGGACAAATCATTGTTAATGTATAGAAATGCTAGTGATTTTGTACATTGATTTGGTATCCTACACCTTTATTGAATTTGTTCATCAGCTCCAAGATTTTTGGTGAAGTCTTAAATTTTTTTCTCTATACTAGGTCATGTCATTACCAGAGACATTTTCAATTTATCATTTACTATTTGAATATATTTTATTTCTTTCACTTGCCTAATTACTCTGGCATTATAATTAATAACACAGAAATACAAAGATCATAGGAGACAATGGTAAACAATTATATGCCAAGAAATTAGCAACCTAGATAAAATAAACTCCTAGAAACATGTAACCTACCAAGACTTGATTATGAAAAAATTGGATATATGAACAGACCATTAATGAGTAAGGAGATTTAACTATAATTACAAGTCTTTCAACAGAAAAAAAGCTCAGGACTAGATGATTTCATGGCTGAATTCTAGGAAGCATGTAAAGAATAATTAGTATAAATTCTTCTCAAACTCTTGAAAAAAGTTGAAGAGGGAATTCTTCTAAACTCATTTTATCAGGCCAGCATCACCCTGATAACTAAAACCAAATGAATAGACCCCAAGAAGAGAAAACTACAGACCAATGTCACTAATGAACATAAATACAAAAATGCTCAATGAAACACTAACAAATTGTATTGAGCAGTACCTTAAACAGGTTATTCATCATGATCAAGCAGAATTTATCTTTGAGATGCATGGTTGCTTCAACATTTGCAAATCAACAAATGTGATTCTCCATAGTAACAAAATAAAAGACAAAAACTGTATGATCTTCTCAATACATTCAGAACAATCATTTGACAA
>VMDO01017903.1:0-43583 GCA_007922755.1 Pedetes capensis
AGCTGCGGCCTTTGATTGAGATAAAATTCTTCCCCCGCCTACTTCCTCATTCCTGTGAGCTTAAAAGGACCAGTTTCGTTTTAATAAAGTGAGACCTTGACAACTACTTGCTTGGTCTCGTTCTTCTCTCTCGCCCATTTCTTTTCAGACAGGTCCCCCTCGAACCCCGCGAATAACTAGGGTCCCGCGGGACGGGACATATCCCTTCTTTCTTGCACATAGCACCATAAAGAGACCTTCAACGTTTGCACATTGGAGTGAATGTGTAAACCTTTAATGGGAAAATTAAGCTGAACAGTGAATTTAATAGATTAGCTTTCTTTACAAATATTTATTTCTTTAGGCACTTTGACAATCTGGTTTTGAAATGAAGACCCCTTTAGCCTCAAAGTCATTCAACCTAAAAGGAACTTAATAAATATACGTCCAACTTCCTAATTCCCTTTAAATCATAAATATCCATGAGGAAATACTAGAAGACTGCGAAAGTTTTTTTGTAGATATTTCTCTGCAGGTTGCTATGTTGTTGTTGTTGTTAGGTGCCATTGAGTTGTGTCTGACTCATGGCAACCCTTAAAAGGTTTTCAATGGTTGATTGTTTCAGGATTGCCTCGGGAGTGGATTGCCATGTCCTTCTCCCATATTTGTGGTGCTGGGAATAGAACCCGGGACTTCAGAGACTGCAGAGCAGTGTTCCACAAACTTAGCTAAATCCTAGCCCTCACAGGTGGCTATAGTTTGATTATTTTAAGTTTTATTTCCATATTGAAAAGCATATAGAAACATTATATTATTCTCTCGTATATTTGTAATTTGTCATTAAAAAAATAGTCTTTGCTGAGCACAGTGGCTCACGCTTGTAATCCCAGCTACTTCAGAGGCAGAGGCAGGAGGATCACAGTTCGAGGCCAGAGGCAGCCTGTGCAATTTGGCAAGACCCTGTCTCAAGATAAAAAATAAAAAATGGGCTGGGGGTGCAGCCCAGTGTTAGAGCATTTTCAAAGTATATGCAAGACCCTGGGTTCAACCCCCTAATACCACAAAAATATATATATATTTTTTCTTCACAGTAAATCAAGAAATAATTGCTAAGGGTGTAGTGGTTAAAGATCATGGGACCATAAATTATGTTCTGGAAAATTCTATTTTGGAAAGTAAATTGTCCATAGGAAACTATTTTAAAATATAATAACTTATAGATGAAGATACCCAAAGACCTAACAACTTTACCACCAGAAAACCCAGAAAGTTAACAAAAAATAGAAGTCTTTGATTTCCATAGGAAGAATTTAGCCCTTTTGATAAGTGTATCTTATTAGCACTCTTTCCTTATCTGTAAACCGTATAATGCACCTCATGGGCCACCCTATGATCTCATTTACTAAAATGTTCCTTAAAGTCCTCCAAGCAATGGAATTTCAAAAGCAACCAAAATCATATATATAGCTATTGGTGAAACACTCAAAAGCAACTCTCTCTTGAGAGCACCACATCCATGTCTTAGATGTACACAATTATTCCTTCTTAGGCAGGATGCTTTCTCTCCAAACACCCCCACACTTAAACCTAAAGGTTGTGATATCTCTTATCTCTACTTAATAAACTACCCTTGTTTCAAAAGAAAAATTAAAAGGGTAATTAACCATTCATATTCCCAAGAATGTACTCCAAAATAAACCATGACTAAGATTTAAATAGTATCATTTGGCCCCCTTAATTTTCTGTGAAAGAAAAATCACTCTATTACTTTTTCTAAGGGTTGGGGTTTATCTCAGTTGGCAAAGTGCTGCTCTGTAGTTCCTGAGGACCCAGGTTCAATCCCCAGCACTACAAAAATGGGAGAAGGATATGGCAGCCCACTCCCAAAAAACAACAATCTTGAAACTATCAGCCATTGAAAACTCTGTGATGGTTGCTATGACCCTCATAGGCAACAACTTTATAAAAATTATACACATTCATTATTAAAAATTCCTACGGAGCACAATTATGTAAAGATAAAATAATCCCAAACCCAAGTTGTAGAAACAATTATCAGGAACATTAATTGAACTTCATTCCAGAAAACTCTGTATGATTTTGATGTTGTTGTTTATACTAAATGCTATTGCGTTGAGTTGGACTCATAGCCACCCTAAGTACAACAAAACGAAACACTACCTGATGCTGTGCCATGCACAGGATCTTTTTTATGCTTAAGGCTATTATTGCAGCAACTGTGTCAATCCATCTAGTTGAAGGTCTTCCTTTTTTCACTGACCTGCCATTCTCCCAAACATGTTCTTCTCCAGGGATTGATCCCTCCTGACAATATATCCAAAATATATAAGATGCAGTCCAGCCATCCTTGCTTCCAAGGGGCACTCTGGTTACATTTCTAATATGCATCTGCTGGTTCTTCTGGCAGTCTGTTATATATTCAATATTTGTTTCCAGCACCATAATTCAAAAGCATCAATTCTTCTCCTGTCTCTCTTACTCAATGTCCAGCTTTCATAACCATATGATGCAACTGAAAATACCATGGCATGAGTCAGGCGCACCTTTGTCTTCAATGTGACATCTTTACTTTGCAACACTTTAAAGAGGTCTTGTGCCACAGCTTTTCCCGATGCAATGGGTCTTTCGATTTCTTGTCTGTTGTTTCTGTGGGTGCTGATTATAGAACCAAGTAGAGCTAAATCTTGGACAACCTCAATCTTTTCTCCATTTATCATGAAGTTGCTTACTGACCCAATTGCAAGGATTTCTGTTTTCTTGATGCAGAGGCCCAATTCATACAGAAGGCTCTGTTCTTTGATCTTCATCAAGTGTTTCAAATTTTTGTCAAGTACAGTTGTGTCATCTGCATTTCAGAAGTTGTTAATGAGTCTTCCTCCTATCTTTATGCCACCTTCTTCTTCATAAAATCCAGATTCTCAGATTATTTGCCTGATGGGGTGCAGGAAATGCTACCCCAAATATAGCAACTTGAAAATTAAGAAGAACCACAGGAACAGGAAGGACACTCTCAGCTTGCCTTTGCTTTTCTTCCCTAAATCAGGCTATAAGCCTAGGAATGTCACTCTGAGCTCCAAACTTTCTCCCTTAAATACCTTCATGACAGAAGTGTCCTGGAGGGAAGAAACCAGGAAAAATCTGAACTAACAGGCCTTGTGAGTTCCCCCAGTTTATTGCCAATACATCATACTTTTGCTCCAATCACTTTTTCCCAGAACTGTCTACCTCTTTTTCAGACTTAGCATAAGATAAACATAGATTTCTGTTTCTTTTATTCTTCATTTCTAAAGACTCTTGGGTCACGTTAAATAAATTTATGGGCTTTTCTCTTGTAAATGTCTTCTGTTACAAAGGTTTCATCCATGGACCTTGCATTTGGTGAAGAAAAAAATATTACTTTTCCTCCCTTACAAATTCAAGAGGTAGATGGAAGGATGAAATGACAAAGTTTGAAAAATATTTCTATATACACACGCATACATACATGAGCACACATATTGCCACACATTTAGAAATGAATCATACAGCACGATATTTTTAAACATTAAATTTAATTTTATTTGAGTTTAGCAAATGAAAAATTGAAGTGACATTAAAGGATTCTTGAACTTTGAGAATTTTAGTGCCCATGGAACTATTTCCTACGAGGTCTCTCTGAAATAAAGGAAAGTTACAATCTTGTAAAATATTCTCACTCTTCTGTTCCTTTTCTTCCCCATTCCCTTCCTTACTTCTCCTTTTCTTCAGGATGCAGTGCTAAACTCACTCACGAGATGGGGCAGCACAGAGGAAAGCAGTTTTTATTTGCATATGTATGTATGTATGTGAGGAAGAAGAAAAGGGCACAGGACTACTTGTCAGGGATTCAAAGTTTGAGCTGGGAGAGACTGGGCAATGGGGAGGATTGGGGCAGAGCAGAGGGGGTTAGGGTGTCAGAACTCCAGTGGACTCAAGAGCCCATCCTGCTGGAGGAGCCAACTATGTGGAAGTGTTGCAACCTCAGCTAGAATGAGGAAGGACATCACACGTGTCTGAGCACAAACAGGAGGACAGCTTAGGAGGCTGGGGATGGCAGGGGGGCACAGGGTAGAGTGAGGTTGATATTCACGCAGGCCTCACAGCACAGGTGGGGAGACAGAACCTGAGCAGGTCAACTAGAGGGAAGATAGACAGACAGGAAAATTAATGGGCAGGGGAAGGGAAGAGAGCCCTCACTCCAGCATCTGGTTTCTCTTACCAGCTGAATGCCAAGAATTTTGATGCAACTTCCAAGAAAACTGTTGTGGGGACTGCATGCACAGAGACATTATTTGGGGGAAATATTTTGAACAAAAAGTGTTAAAAGAGCCATAAGCCATACTTAGGGTCAAAATGTATGTGACCTTCAAATTTACTTCCTTTCTCCTCTGGAATCCTGTGCTTCTCTGAGAATCTCACAAAGGAAATCATGGACCATGTTTGCTGTCACATACACCTAGACAACTACCTTGTAACTGTTTCCTTATCTGCAAACCCACACAATGCACACCCTGGACTAGATCTTATGGTCTCATTTTACAAAAGGGAAGTTCCTGAGATAGAAAGTATATGGAACCATTTCTACTTAATTTTTAAATCTTCTGAACAGTGGAATTTCTTTCTTTGATCTGTTTTGCCCTATGTTTTTATCTTACTGGCAATTCCCTCTCATCCCTAAACCCAAACAATGCACTTTGTAAAACCACCTTACAATATCATCTACAAAAGGGGAAAATCTTTAAGATAGGAAGAATAGGTAAACTAGCTCATTGTTTTTGCTTAAAGTTTAAACTGGGGTATAAATTGCATCCTTTGAGCAATGTAATTTCAAAGGCCACAAAATAACATATATAGCTATTGTTCAGACATTTAAATACAATTCTCTCTCTTGAGATGACTGTGTCCAAGTCTTGGACATGTACTATTATTCTTTTCTTAAGCATCTCTTGCTCTCCCAATGACCATGCTTAAATCTAAAGCATGCACTGTCTCTCATCCCTAATTAATAAACTCACTAACTTTGTTCCTAATTAATAAACTCACTAACTTTGTTTCACTCTGACTAGTTCTGAAATTCTTTTATGTGACAGGGTCAAGAAACTGTCCCACCTGAGTAGAGGTGCCTGAGGAGGGGAAGTCCTCAGGCCACAGATAGCAGCACTGAGGTATGTCCCCCCACTGCACTAACAAGCTTACATATCTTGCAACCAAGTTTAGAATTTTTCTCTAGAAAACATACACATTTGGTCAAATTTATTCTTGAGTGTCCTAAACTTTTATTGCTGCTGTAAGTGTAATATTTTCTTTAAAAATAAATGTTCTACATTTTTCAGGGCATTATATTGCTATCTTTGTATATGGGTTACTTAGTCTAGAAAAATTGTTGAACTCTAGTTTAACATTTGGCCCTACAGTCTCTTATATTTTCTGCACAGATAGATAGTTGTACAGTCTGTATAACTGACTGTCTATTGGTCAGTAGTCACAGGGGAATGTTGAACATTATCCTAAGAGAGATAGGCTGGAAGTATAAAATATATACCAGATTATTTTGAGGATCTAGTGTGACAATAACATTGAATATGTCATTAATGATTTTATATTGAACACATGATTAAATGAGAATTTGGGGGTACTTTGATTTAAATAAAATAGTATTAAATTCACATGTTACTTTTTACTTCTTTGATATGATTACTAGAAAATTTAAACATACATATCTCACATTTTTGACTGCATTATGTTTCCTTGGGGAAGCCCTGGTCTAGAAACAGTAACAGTTTTTTCCCTTCTAAAACTTTTGTTCATATTAAGCTACTTATTGTTATAAGGTGCCCTCGAGTTAGGTCTGACTTATAGAATGATTCTCATAGGATTTTCAATGGCTAATTGTCTCAGGACTGCTTTGGGAATGGGTTGACATGTCCTACTCCCATTTTTGTGGTGCTAGGAATCAAACCTGCCTACAGCTGTAGCCCTGTGACATCTGATCCCTTCAAATCTTGGAAGCTAAACAGGGTTGGGCCTGGTTAGTATGTGGATGGGAGATTGCCTGGGAACACCAGGTGCTATAGGCTTGGGAGACAGACCCAGCAACCCACTCCCAAAAATCAATTGCCATTGAAAACCCCATGAACAGCAGAGAAGCACTGACAATAGTGTTTCCCCTGTTGTATGTAGGGTCGCTATGAGTCGGATACCAACTCGAAGGCACCTAACAACAACAAGGGATGAAACCCAAGTCCTCAGAAAGTGAGAAGCAGCACTCTACCAACTGAGCTAAACTCCAGCCGGTTAAGTTACTTAGGACAACCAATGCATTGCTGCATAAAAACTGCAATAGTGAGCACTTTGTAATGTTCTTGACTTTAATGAGACTGTTTCTAGTGGCTTACCATTAAGTGGAGTTCCTACAAGTTTAGGGTAGTTATCCTGTAGAAAATTTCTTTTTGGTTAAATGTTTTTCACTAAGTGGGTTTTTATTTCATGAAAGGATGCTTGCCACAGTTTAAATGCACTTCAAGTGTCCCCCAAAGTTTCATGTGCTAAGAGCTTAGTCTCCACAGAAGCAATGTGAGAGGTGATGGAACCTTTAAGAGGAGGGACCTAATGGAAAATAATGGGGTCATTGAGGGCACTGCCTTTAGAAAAGAATAATGTTTTCTTGAGACGCCAGTTAGTTCCCATGTGAGTAGGTTATTAAAAAAAGAATAACCCTGCTCCTGAATCCGTCTTGCTACCCGTTTTGCCCTATGACTGCTCTCTCTTTCTCACATGTTCTCCCACATGTGCAGTGTAGCCAGAAGGCCCTCACTGGAGGCTACACTTATGGGACCTCCATAAGTTTTCAGATATTCAGTCTCCAAAACTATAAACAAAATCAACCTTTTTTCTTTATACATTACCTACTCCAAGTGTTTTGTTATAACACAGAAAATAGACTAAGACAATGCATAAGCATCTCTTTTTAAATGTTGATGTGGTTAATTACATTACTAGGTTTTCAAACTGTGTACATATGTGTACAAATTCTTCTGAAAATGTTATAATTTAAAATCGTTGTTTTCTGTTGACTTCAAATTCCCATGCCCAAGGAGCAATACATTCAACTCCTTAGATGTTTCTTCATGTATTGAGTTCTTTGCCTCTGTTTCTAATAGTCTCTTAACATAGTTTATGCTATAAGTCCTTGATTTTTTAAAAAATTTTAGGTAATTTCTATTAACTTTACACTATTGAAAATAAGAATATCCCTCTGTCTCTGCCTCTCTGTCCCACACACATATGCATAATTCCCATCTCCCTGTTATCACCATATGATATATCATTTTAAAATCAATATTCAACATTTACATTTTTATGAGTTGGTACATATTATTTATAGCTAAATCATGTACTATTGTGTATTATTACATGTTTAATTTTTATTACATATTCTTAAACATAATTTGCTATTTGTATAGTTTATATTGACATCACTTTTCATATTTATGTAGTTTTAATGCACAGACATAATTCATTGCTTAACTCTCCAGAACTGCACATCTCAATACTTTTTTCTACCTGTGTAATATCATAGTTTATAAATACTCTATGCTTTTGTTCTGGGAAATTTTCACTCACGAAATGTCAGTTTAGTGACTTATGCTAGTAGAAGTCTGAAAATGAAGGAACAAATGATAGAAGTATTGCTTAAAAACTTTAAATAGTGGTATTTAGGTTAAAAAGATGGTTTACCACTACCAATTAGAATATCCTACCTTTGGATTTTAGCAAGAAAAAATGACTAAAAGATTGCATTATTCAAGTCATTTTGATAGATATGTAATCAGTGCATGTTGTTGTTGTTAGGTGCCATGAAGTCATGTCTGACTCATAGGGTTTTCAATGGCTGACTGTTTTGGGATTGCCTTGGAAGTGGATTGCCATGACCTTCTTCCATAATCAATGCATAGTAAATGAAAAGTGAAAACCTTGAAATACTATCAAGAAAGTAAAGACAATAAGAAGTGGTTTTACAGAGCGATGATTCCCTCCACCAAAATACCATACAAAACCACATTCTTTTTTTTTTTTGGAAATTTTTAATGTACACCTTAATGTGATTCATTCTGACATGCTTTTCATTGTGGCATTTCCAATAAGCATTTTGATGTACATTATTCACATAGGTGTCCCCTTACCCTCTTGTATGCTTCCCCCCCACCCTCCCGGTCTAAGTCTTCTCTATCATTTACTTGGTAATATTTTTCTATATGTCCTTGGGTTCCAGTTCTGTTTAAGATAGAAACTTTTCCTGTAGTGAACTTTGTTTTTATCTTGTCAGAACAACTGCATGCATTTTCTAGACCATTTATATTGACACCATTCTTAACTTTTTACAAAACCACATTCATATATATATATATATATATATATATATATATATATACAAAAAAAATACATACACGCACGCACACACACACACACACACACACACACACACACAATCTTAAATGAATTGAACAAGAATAAATAAGACCATCATGACTGAAAATGCTCTACAACCCAGTGTACTTTCTCTGTTTCAATGATGCATAAACATTCTACTGTAGTCTAATTTGTTCCTCTATTCTGTTTCCATTATGAGGATTACTTCAAAGATTTCTAGTTGATTGTTGTTCCAGGTATCTTACAAATCCTACTTGTCTCAAAATTACAACGAAAATTTTTCCAGGCCCATTTATCTTGGACATTAACAAGAGTAACACACTTTTCTTCTGGAAAGTTGTTGGTTTCATTCTCATTCCAGAATCTGAAAGAAAAAAATTATAGCAATAGATATAGATAATAAAAATAGGCATAGATTTAGACATAGATATAGACATTTATGACACAGATACTGGTACAATCCAAAGAAAACTACCTAGTGAACAAGTTAGAGCTGCACAATGCCAGACAGGAGTCACTAGCCATGTGTGGCTATTGAGTGCTTGAAATGTGGCTTCTCCACATTGAGATATGTTTTATGTGTTAAGTGCACACTATATTTTGAAGATTTAATACAAAAAGATGTAAAAGATCTCAGTGATACTATTACATTGATTACATATTGAAATGAGATCTATATGTATTGAGTTAAATACTTTATAAATGATTAATTATTAATACATTATTAAAACAAATTTCACTTGTTTCTTTTTACTTTCTTAATGTAGCTACTAGACAATTTTAAGTCACATGTGTTTTCATATTACATTATACAATACAGGTTCAGGTAAGAAAATGACAAGGTTAAAACTTTTTCAAAATAATTTTTATGTCTTCAATGTTGCTTGTCTACATGTCACGCATAAGAAATTTTTTCTTCACATCATCCTCATGCTTTTCATTTTCCCATTGAAATTATACAAATAAGGATGATGAAAATTTCATTGAAGTCAGGATTATTTTGCAAATAGGACATAGCACATAGATGTTATGTAATCCATGGCACTCTTTTCTTAGCAAACACTTTTACATTGGGGCAGTCCACTCTAAAATGAGCTCTTCTTGCTACTTCTTGTTACCTTTGCCTATAAATGCCCTTATCCCAATCAATATACTTACACCATGAGTGGGTTAAATGGTGTCTGGTCCACCCACTGCCATTGGCCATCAGTGTTCTCATGTGTAAGTCCCAGGAAATATGAAAATCGTCTATCCAAAAATCTAGTCACAAATTTCTGCATGCAAAATATAAATTTTTATAAGTAGTTTTGCACTGAGGTGATGGCTGTTAGACTAAGGAAAGGGAAAGAAATAGATTACTGGTGAAGCACAAAAGCATTGGCGTCAGATAGATCTGTTTTCAAATCCTGATTATAGTGGTAGTGAGTGCTTTAATCTCAACAAATCCCCAGTTTTCCTATCTCCAAAAAGAAATAATTTCAGTACTTCATAGATATTGTAAAGATTAAGTGAGATCATATGTGGCAGTCTTCTTAGGACATGCTTAATAGGACTAGATTTTTAAAGAAACTTTTGTTTTAAAATCATCTTCTTTAATTATTTTTTTATTTCACAAATTCTGTTTTATTTGAAGAATCAGCAATCCTACAGGTGGCAAAGCCATGGCGTCAGAATCTGCAAGGAAACTCCATTAACCAAGAAGAGTAGGAGCTAAGTCATGGGACACATATGAAAATAGATTACAGGAGGAGATAAATTTCAGCTTTCAAAGAATTAAATTTACCTTGATATTTATTTATTTAGAGTGAATTATGGCCCTGGCTCTCCACTAAGGAGGAGTTTCATTGCAAGAGTTGGCACAGCAAATAGACAACTATAGTTCAGTCAAATAAATGGCCTGACCACACTGTGCTCAAAAGGTCACAACAGTGCATACAACTTAGAATAGGGAGGATGTAGTAGGGAAGGTGGTTTTCTGGGAGAAATAATAACACATGGATAAAGTCTGAAAAAGCCAGAAGTTGGCAGCATCAGGAAAAATGGCTAATTTTGTAATATGTAAAGAAATTTTATTTTCACATATAAAAGATATATCATACTATATAACTCCACCCTACATACGTCAGTCAGCTTATCACGCTGTGGGGGCTGGTGTGTTGCTATGATGCTGAAAGCCATGCCACCTATATTTCATTTATCAGCAGGGCCACTCATAGTGGACAGGTTTCAGCTGAGCTCCAGACTAAGACAGACTAGAAAGAAGGATCCAGCAGCCCACTCCCAAAATAATTGGCCACTGAAAACTTTATGAATAGCAGAGAAATATTGTCAAATACAGTGCTGGAAAATAAGGCCCCCACCACCAGGCTGGAAGGCATTCAAGAAATAATTGGGAAAGAGTTGCCTCCTCAAAGTAGAGTCTACCTTAATTATGGGAATGAATGATAGGACCACCTTCTGCTGATGTGGCATGACTGTAAGTGAGAAGAAACACAGTGGCTGAAACAATGGGTTCAAACAAACAAACAAAAAATCATGTGCATGGCACAGTGTATAATAATGTTTTGTTCTGTTGTACACAGGGTCGCTATGATTCAGACCTAACTTGACAGCAACTAACAACAACATATAACTCCACATGGGTGTATGCTATCTATTACAGGAGAAATGGTCAATTATATTGTAAGGCATATTGAGCCTTGCTATTTTGAAAAACATGAAGATTAAAAAGAAAAGAAAAAAGAAGAGAGAAGAATAGAAAAGGAAGAGAAAGGAAGTGGAAGGGAGAATAGCAGGGGGTAGGAGAAGAAAGAGGAGGAGAAGGAAGGGAAAGGAAAGGAAAGGAAGGGAAGAGAAGAAGGAAAGTAAGGGAAGGAAAGGGAAAGGAAAGCAAGGGAAGGCAACAGAAGGGAATGGAATGGAAGGGAACGAAAATGGGAGAGGAAGGAAAGCCTTTCCACGCAGATGGAATAGATAGAGCAAAGATACATATGCACAACAGAACAGAGAAATTATTTCTCTGCAAAGAGATTCAAAGCAGGAGGGAAACTGGTGTGAGCTCCCACCACACCTGCTCTGCTTCTGTGTTGATGGTCGCCAGATGTGCCCCCATCCCTGAGCAGTTCCTCTCACTCTCAGCCCACGTTTTGTTGTCCTTAAGTGGAGAATAGCAGTTGTACTGAAAGGCTTTCCAGCCAATAGGACAGCAATTCCAACTACCCCCTAGGAGAAAATTTAAAAGGAAATTAGTTACAAAGGAGCATCTCATCTGTGGCAGATTGCATAATTATTCCACTACTTAATATCCAGTTCATATTTGTGGAAATAACACCAGAATCACCAAAGTCATTGCCTCACCCCACCCCCAGAAAACCTAAAAATTACATCTTCTAAAAAGAAATCCTTGAAATCACATAATGACTATGAGAATATTACAAAGTATTCTCTTAGAAGACATTATCACTATTCAATATCCCTACATGTATTTACTTTCATATTTAAAATGCTTCTGGGGCTGGGAGTGTAGCTCAGTGGTAGAGTGCTTGCCTAACATGCAAAGCCTTAGGTTTGATCCCCAGAACTGCAATAAATAAATAAATAAATAAATAAATAAATAAATAAATAGTTTCCATAACAAAGCCTTTTGCAGGATATTTTATCTGAAGGAAGCAAAGAATATGCAAAAAACCATTTCTCTATGTTCTCAAATGAGACTTTACAAATTCCAGAATAATAAAAAAGATAAAGACATGTCAGCAAAGAGATATATTTGAAGAAATTGTCTTTATGATACACCTGAATCAAAGAAAAATGAAATGCAGTTATTGTTATATTTTGGACATCGAAAATAGCCCAGAGGCAAGTGTGGTAACCCATGCCAGTAATCCTGCACTGGGGAGACAGACAGAATGATCTCAAATTCAAGGCCAACCTGGACTGGACAACAAGTTCAATGGCAGCCTAAACTTACGTAGTAAGATCCTGTTTCAAACAATGCAGAGCTAGGAATACAGCCCAGCGGTAGAATGCTTGCCTAGCATGTGCAAGGCTCTGGGTTTGAGTGTCACCACAGAAAACAACAACCACAAAAAAGCCCATAGATGCAATGTTATATTCTCCAGTTACTCAACTGACTACAATCATGAGAAATCATTCTATCTAAATTTACTGATGTTCATTCCTGTGCCCACTTTTCATTTTATGTTATATTATTCTTTCCTGGTTTACTACTGATAAGTAAAATTATGAATGTGAATGAAAATAATGGAAATTGAAATGAAAATAAAGAAAGAAATTCTCTTATGGGCTCTCTGTGACCTGTACCTCTCAGCCCCAGCTCTTCTCTGACGCATGTCAGCTTCCTATGGCATGCTGGTAATGCGCACACTTCCCTTCTTCTCCAACAGTGTAGAAAGGTGTGATGAGTCACTGTCAAAGAGGAAAGAAATTAGTTTCCTTTCCTTGTGTAACCACTTATTTAGGGAAGTGGGGCCCAACCTCTCCAACCTTTCTCTTGTCCTAACAGCCCCACTTTGTCTTTTCTCTTTCTGAAATTACTTTCTCCTAGCTCCCGGTGAATTGGTTGAAAGCAATTGTTGTAAATTAGTGTTATTATTATATCCATTTCCTGCTTTATGTGGGAAGTTTTACAAACTTTTAGGTGCATGTGATTTTAAGTATAGTTTTATATCAGGATTTGTGTTAGGAGTGAATACTTTGGGTAAACACTGGGTAGTTTTAGGAAGTTTTGTGAAACTTATAAATTTATTAACATTTTTACTTTGAATTCTTGGTGATAGGCCTTTCTTCAAATAAAACCAGCCTCATAGAAACACTACCATTAATGTCTAACAGTTGATTTGGACCTAGTCTTTCTGAAATATGTGTAATCTTCAAAAGCTTCCTTTTTCTTTTGCAAATCAGCAATGCTCCATCTTCAATAAATCACAATGAGTCAGTCTTACTTCACAAACTCATATGTGCTCTTGATCCAACATTTTGTAAATGAGGTTTAAATTTTGCAAAGGGATTATAAAAGGCAGCCAAAAAAATCACAATCTAAAAAATGATTGAAGACACTGTTAACGTATCCATGGGACCTGGCAGTGAGGTGATGCTGAAGGATATGGTGTAGCATCTCTCTTCATGTATTTAGCAGCTTGGATAACATGTTCTGGTCAAAGGTGTAATCCACCTGGCAGAAACTGACTAAGGTATAGCAAGTAGGTGAACTTTCTTCTTAAATTTTTCTATCAGTGCTACCTCATCGTGACTAAACTGATTATTCCTGAATGATCAGGAATGGCCAGCTTGAAAAGCCTTGACAAGGTTCTTGATGATTTTCTCCACCTCTCTCTTGCTCAGGATATCATCCTTGGTCACTCTGCAGAGCTCATCCAGCACCTCACGGCTTGTGTCTCCTCTCAAGGTGGTGGTGATGGATTTGGACACCAGTTTACTCAAGATCTTCTTTTGTGCCTGAAAGGCTAGGTTTTTGGAATTAAAGACAACTGTGGCCACGCAGGCATCAGGTTTCTTGCCTAGTGACACTGCTGTTCACACTTCAAGTTTTCAGTTACTTTTTTAATCTCAGTTATTTCTTTTCCTCTCTATTCCTCTCCATCCACAACCCCTAGTAACTGTTATTTTAATATTGTTGTTGTTAGGAGCCATCAAGTCGGGGCTGACTCACAGAAACCTTATGTACAAAGAAAGAAACACTTCCTGATTCTGTGCCAGGCACACGATCTTATTTATGTTTAAGCCTGTTGTTGCAGACACTGTGTCAATCCATCTGCTCAAGGGGTTTCCTTTTTTGTTGTTGTTCACCTGCCACTCTCCCAAACATGATGACCTTTTCCAGGGACTGGTCCCTCCTGATTACATATCCAAAATACGTAAGGCACAGTGTAGCCATCCTTGCTACGAAGAAGCACTCTGGTTGGATGTATTCTAGGGCAGTTCTGTTGGTTCTTTTTGCAGCCCATGGTATACTCAATATTCATCTCCACCTCCATAATTCAAAACAGTGAAAGGATATAGTCCTGATGCACACCTTTCTCAACTTTAAACCAGGCAGTGTTCTGTTTGGACAACTGCCTCCTGGCCCATGTTCAGATTCCTCATGAGTACAATTAAGTGTTCTGGTATTCCCATTCTTTGCAGTGTTATCCATAATTTGTTATGACCCACACAGTCAAATGCCTTTGCATAGTTAATAAAATATAGCTGGATATCTTTCTGGTATTCTCTGCTTTCGGTTAATATCCATCTGATATCAGCAATGATGTCCCTGGTTTCACATCGTCTTCTGAATCTGGTTTGATTTTCCATCAGTTCCCTGTTAATATACTACTGCAGTTGCATTTGAATGATCAATTTGCATTATTTTAAGGTAATAATGTATAAATACAATGTTTTCTTAATTTTCCAGTGCACTTTTTGACTTGGTTAGGAAATCACTCCCTGCGTCAAGATCATGAAGATATTCTTCACTTATCTTTTTAAAACTTTATTTCACATTTTGGCCAATAAGCTGCTTGGGTTGGTATTTGTACATGGTAGGATGCAAGAGCCCAATTTCACTTCTTAAATATGGAATCTACAAGATTAATTGAACAAACTGTCCTTTTCTGATAACTCCGCAATTATCTCCTTCTGTTTTTATGTAGAGTTTATATACAAAGGACCAGTAACTAAACTCTGTATTCTTTCTACTCTATTTGTCTTGCCCCTATACCATATTACTTTGTAACTTTACCTTAGGTCTTGATATCATAAAGAACAAGTCTTTGTATGGCATTGTCAGTGGTGATGATTTCATGAGCGTATATTTATCATGTATATATATAGTTGTTGTTAGGTGCCATCGAGTCGGTATCCAACTCATAGTGACCCTATGTCCAACAGACGAAACAGTATTGCTACTGCTTCTCTGCTAGTCATAGGGTTTTCAATGGCTGATTATTTTGGCAGGGGAATGGGTTGGCGGGTCCTTCTCCCAAGCCAACAGCACCTGGTGTTCCCAGGCTGTCTCCCATCCAAGTACTACCCAGGCCGAACCCTGCTTAGCTTCCAAGATCTGATGCGATCAGATGCCAATGATATGGCTGCAGGTATATGTCAAATCATACCAATAGAGGGAAGGATGGAAGAAGAAAGGAAAGGAGGAAGAGAAAGAACTAGTTTTCCAAACTTCTTCAAAGCCCATCCATCTAAAAGTTGTTTTTTTGCTACTTACTTCTTACTAATAAAATACAGCCTCTCTTAATCAAGTCCTAAACAGGGGATGATTTACTAGATTCACTAACTTTTACTTGTGTAAAATTCCATCTTCCCTAACACAAGGCAGCACTGTCAAGAATGGAAGGTTAAGTATGTAGCTCTGAATTTTAGATACAAAACACTGAACATATTATATATTGATACACTGGGGAAAATCAAGACAGCTTTGTGAGAGAGTTTGAGAAAATAATCCAAGAAGAGTTCCACTTTGGCAATTAACTTACCCAAACAATTTGCAATAAAACAGGCACTGAGAAGTGATATGAGAACAATAGCAAAGACCCAAGGGATCAGTGGGGAATGCCGGTATCCTTATTAAGACAAAAAGAAAAATAAATAAGTTTATTTTCATTTTACCATAAGGCTTACGGAAGCCAGGTCTACCAAGAAGCAAGCTGAATACCAGATCCAGAGTGGATCTTAAATATTTTCTCTGAATAAATCAATTTTAGAGCTTACTAGTAAATAATAAAGAATAATGTAAACTTTTTGCAATTCTGAAAGGAGAAAGGTTTTTGTAGGGAAGCGATAAACTCAAAAGCCATAAAAGATTGATAACATATGTACAGAAAATCTAAAATTTCAATATAACATAAACAATGTTAAAGAAAAAGGAATACAGGGAAGAAAAGTCTTCTCACAACATTAATATCCAGAATGCCTAATGAATTTCAAAAACCAATTCGAAAATTGAGCAAAAATTTCATTAGGAAATTTGCTGAAATTTAATTTGTTAAAATTATAGATGCCTGCAGCCATAACCCCCTGGCATCTGATCCCATCAGACCTCTGAAGCTAAGTAAGGTTGGGCCTGGTTAGTCTTTGGATGGGAGACCACCTGGGAATACTGAGTGCTGTTCACTTGGGTAAAGGACCTGGAATTCTACTCCCAAAACAATTCGCCATTAAAAACCTTATGAGTAGCAGAGAAGCACTGATATAGTGCCAGGCATGGCAGAGTGGTGGGAGGTGTTTCATTCTGTTGTACATAGGGTCGCTATGAGTAAGACCTGACTCAACAGCACCTAACAACAACAACAACAATAAAATTATAAATGACCTTTAAACAAATAAAAATATGCCCAATCAGGGAACTATAAGCTAAAATATGGTGGCATGATTTTTCACATAGATTCTAAAAAGTAAATTGAAAATATGTTAGCAATGCCAAGACAAAATAACTACTCATGATGAAGAAATATAATTCAGCTACTGACACCATAAGAAATCTTTAAGAATTTCAATTTCATAGCATTTATCAATTTTTAAATGCATTACATTTGCTATAACAATTTCAACTCCAGGCCTATATGAATAACTAATGTTATTTATATAAAATGGTGTTCGTTGCAGTACTTTTGGAAATAGAACCTAATACTTGCATGTGTATTGTCCATATAGCAACTATATAATCATGTATATCAGCATATAATGAAAGAAAAATATCCCTGAGACATGTTGTTACATAAAATGGTGTTTTTCAGGACCACTCTACAGTGTGATCCTATTGAAGTTTGCCACTGTGGATTGAGGACATGAAGAAAAACTTTAATTTTAAATTTATGTATTTATTCTACATATTTCTTGAAAATATTATTTCATGTTCTCACAATACAAATCCATTGATGTCTCTTAAGTCAAAGCCTCTGATACACCATGAGTCTAAGTCAGTGCGTTTTCTACATTTGTCTCTGCCCTTTAAAAGAATCTTCCCAACTCACTCTCTATTTTTCCATCTGATTTCTCTTTTCCATACTTTATCTCCTCTCTTGGAATAAGGTATATTTTATGTAGGAGAGTTTGTTACCCAACTTATTTATATCTCATTATGTCCTTCCTCTTCACCAAGGTCATCCTCATTTTCTTCCACCTCTTCCTTCCATCACCATCATCCTCAAACTTCGCAACTACCATAAATTCACATTTTAAAATCACAGTCATAATTCAATCTGCTTCCTTAAAAGTGGAAGGAAAGAACTCACGTGTATTCTGAGGTTCTTCCAGCCCCATTGTGTGTTTATTCTTTTGTTGTCCAGTGGTCAGGAGGACCAAGAACTTCTTCTATTTTTTCCTCTGGCTAGAGATATATATTCAGAAATACTTGAGCTTGAACATGAATCTTACCTATTCTGGTGAGATAAGAAAGTTCCCAGTCTTACAGAGTTAACTCAAAAGAAGAAGTCTTTTCAAAGTTTGGGGTTTCCTTTGATTCACTTTGGCAGACGGGGCAAAGAAAAAACGGAAATTGAGAAAGCAACAATCAAAAGACAATGTCCATAAGTATGTTGAAATCCCTAGTGTATCATATAAAATATATCAATTTGTTTCTATTTGTTTAGATAAAATATTTAGTAATGCCTTAAAAGAAATAATCATTGTGCCTAATAAAAATTTAATAAGCATTCCCTGATCTTTTCTTTTCCTGGGTTTTATTTTTTTCAAAAACAGTTATATGCTTTCTGTCATAGAAAGTTCTTTGAGCTGAATGAGATGTGCCTAAGATGGTAAAAGGTAAGTGAACAATGAGAATTTTTTTTTTTTTTTTTTTTTTTTTTTTTGCAGCATTGTGGGTTGAACCCACGGCCTCGCACTTGCATGCTTTGCAAGTGCTGGACCACTGACCTGCATCCTCAGCCCATTTTTTTACTTTTTGAGACAGGATCTTGCCAAGTTACACAGACTGCCTCTGGTCTCAAACTTGCAATCCTCCTGCCTCTGCCTCCCATGCCGCTGGGATTACAGGCGTGCACCACCATGCCTGGCTTGAAAAATATTTTTTATATTTTATTTGTATTTTATTAATACATGTTGGTGGGGTACAGAGTAATAAGTCAGTTGATATATCCCCTTTGCAACTACCAAATCCATATTTCTTACATTTCCATCTCCTTTAACATTTTACAGGACAAAATAAAGAAAAAAGAATTTTTTAGCATGTAATTTTTGGCATGAATTTTAATTAGCATGTAATTACAGTCATATGCAACCATGTGTTATACACTGATTTTTATTTTTAATTTTGTATTTTCATGGTTGCATTCAGTATTTTGTGTTTTTTCTCTCCTTCTTTACCTATCTATGCTGTCCCCCTTCCTCATGATCTACTCCCTCCCATTAGTCTCCTCATCCCTCATGCAGAGTCCACTTGTAATTTGCAATCTTAGATAAGTGTGATTGTACATTTATATATATGTATATAGATATGTGGGTATAATTTTTTTCCTTTAAGCTAGCTTTATCTCCTGCATATGAGAGAGAGCGTGTGGTATTTCTTTTTGAGTCTGGAATGTTTTACTTAAAACAACATTCTTCATTTCTAATGATTTTGCTGTAAATGACATAATTTCATTCTTATTTAATGCTGAATAGTATTCCATGGTGTATATGTACCATAATTTTTTAATCCAATCCTCTATTGGTGGACATCTTGGTTGATTCCATACCCTAACAATTGTGAAGAGTGCTGTATTAAATATGGAAGTGCAGATGTCCCTGTGGTAAGACGACTTATCTTCTATTGGATATATTCATACAAGTGGAATAGCTGAATCATAAGGTAGTACTATTTTTCATTTTCTAAGGTACCTCCATATTGATTTCCATAGTGGCTGAACTAATTTAAAGTCATACCAGTAGTGTGAAAGAGTTCCTTTTTCTCCTCATCCTCACTTCTTGTTGTTGGGTGCCGTGGAGTCCGTATCCGACTCATAGCGACCCTCATAGGGTTTTCGATGGCTGACTGTTTCGGGATTGCCTTGGGAGTGGATTGCCAGGCCCTTCTCCCATTTTTGCGGTGCTGGGAATTGAACTCAGGGCCTCAGAGACTGCAGCGCAGCACTCTACCTGCTGAGCTAAATCCCAGCCCTCATCCTCACTAGCATTTGTTATTATTTGTTTTGTTTATCTTGGCCATCCTCACTGGAGTGAGACAGAATCTGGGTGTTTTTTGTTTGGTTGGTTGGTCAGTTTTGGTTTTGGGTTTTTTGTTTGTTTGTTTGTTTGTTTGTATTTCCCTAATGGCTAGGGATATTGAGCATTTTTTCATGTGCTTATTGGTCATTTGTATTTCTTCTTTTCAGAACTGTCTGTTCAGCTCCATTGCCCAGTTACTTATTGGATTATTTGTTACTTTGGGGTTTAATTTCTTGAGTTCTTTGTATATTCTAGAAATTAATTCTCTATCAGATATGTAGGATACAAAGATTTTCTCCCATTTTGTGGATTATCCTTTTACTTTCTTGATTGTTTCCTTTGTATAGAAGCTTTTACATAACCTCAGTTGATGGCTCTTGGTGCAGTTTCCTACGCAATTATAGTCTTGTTAAGGAAGTACTTGCTTATGCCTATGTGTTGGAGTGTGTTCCCTATCTTCTTCTAGTAGTTTTAAGAGTTCAGATTTTATGTTGAGGTCTCTGATACATTTTGAGCTGATTCCCATATAGATTGAAAAGTCTACTTTTACTCTTCTACATGTAAATATCCAGTTTTCCTACCACCATTTGTTGAAAGGGCTATCTTTTCTCCAATGTATACCTTTGGCCCTTTTGTCAAAGATTGGGGGTTATAGTTGTGTAGGTGTATCTCTGGGTCTTCTATTCTGTTCCATTGATCTTCATGCCTGTTTTTGTGCCAGTGCCAAGCTATTTTGCCACATGGCCTTGTAGTATAGTTTGAAGTCAAGTATTATGATGCCTCCTGCACTGTTTTTGCTGTTTAGGATTATTTTAGCTATGCATGGTCTTTTGTGCTTCCATACAAATATTTGCATTGTTTTTTCTATTTCTGTGAAATACATAATTGGAATTTTGATGGGGACTGCATTGAATCTGAAGATTGATTTTGGTAGTATTACCATTTTCATGAGATTAATTCTTCTGATTCATAAGCAAGGGAGGTACTTCTGTCTTTTACTGTCTTCTGCAATATCTTTCTTAGTGTTTTGAAATTTTCATTGAGGAGATCTTCAGGGTCTTTGGTTAGACTAATTCCTAAATATTTAATTTTTATGGGCTATTGTGAATGGGATTGTTTGTAAATGGGATTGTTATTTCTATTTCTTTCTCTATTTGCTATTGATGTAAAGGAATTACTACTGATTTTTGAGTGTTAATTTTGTATCCTGCTACTTTGCTCAAGCATGCAGCCATAGCCCTGTGGTATCTGATCCTATCAAATCCTATCAGATCTCTGAAGCTAAGCAGGGTCGAGCCTGGTTAGTATTTGGGTGGGAGACAGCATGGAACACCAGGTGCTGTAGGCTTGGGAGATGACCTGGCAACACACTCCCAAAAATCAATCCACCTTTGAAAACCCTATGAACAGCAGAGAAGCACTGATGATAGTGTTTTGCCTTTTGTACACAGGGTCACTATGAGTCAGATACTGACTCAATGGCATCTAACAACAACAACAACTTTGCTGAAGGAGCTAATTAAGTTTAAGGATTTCTAGTGAAATTTTTAGGGTCTTTTAGGTATAGGATCATGTTGACCTCTTCTTTCCCTATTTTTATTCCCTTTATTTCTTTGTCTTGCCTGATTTTTCTGGTCAGGACTTCAATCACTATGTTGAAGAAAAGAAGAAAGAATGGACATCCTTGCCTTGTTCCTGATCTTAGAGGGAATCCTTTTAATTTTTTCCCATTTAATATGATGTTGGCTGTAGATTTGTATGCCCAATGTCTTCAGGACTTTTATCACAAAGGGATGTTGAACTTTGTCAAAAGCTTTTTCAGTATCTCTTGAGATAATTTTGTGATTTCTTTCCAGGAGTCTCTTGATATGTTTGATTACATTAATTGATTTGTGTATGTTGAAACAGCCTTGCATCTGTGAAATGAAGCCCACATGATCATGGTGTATGACCTTTATGTGTTGCTGTATTTGGATTGCAAGAATTTATTAAGAATTTTTACATCAATGTTCATCAGAAAAATTAGTCTCTAGTTCTCTTTTTTGTAATATCCTCATCTGATTTTGGTATCAGGATGATACTACCTTCATAGAATGAATTTAAAAGTATATCTTCCCTTTCTATTTTATGGAATAGTTTGAGGAGGGTAAGTATTAATTCTTCATTAAAGGTTTGATAGAATTCAGCTGTGAGCCCATAAGGACCTGGGCTTTTCTTTGTTGGGAGGATTTTTATTATTGCCTCAATACATTGCTTGTTATAGGTCTGTTTAATTTGTTTATATCTTAAGGGTCATAAGTGTTAAGGAATTTATCCATTTCCTCTGTATTTTCACTTTTGAGGGAGTACAACTTCTCAAAGTACTTTCTGATGGTTTTCTGTATTTCATTGATATCAGTTGCTATATCCCACTTTTCAACTCTAATTTTATTATTTGGAGACTTTTCTCTCTCTTTTTGTTCAGTTTGACTAAGGGGATGTCAATTATTTTTATCTTTTCGAAGCACTCTTAGTTTCATTAATTTTTTTGTATTGTCCTTTTAGTCTCTGTTTAGTTGATCTCTGCCTTTATTTTAATTATTTCTTTTTGAATTCTAGTTTTGGGGTTGGCTTGTTGCTGGCTTTCTAGTGACTTGAGGTGTGACATTGTTTTTTTAATTGTACCTTCTCTCTCTTTTTCAATGCAGGTACTCATGGCTATGAACTTCCCTCATGGAACTATCTATGCTGTATCACACAGATTTTGGCAGGTTGTGTTTTCATTATCATTTGATTGAAGGAAATTTTTAGTTTCTTTTCCGATTTCTTCAATGACTCATTGATCATTCAGAAGAGTGTTATTTAATCTTCATGTATTTGTAACACTTTTGTAGTTTTCCTTGTTTTTCACTTCTTATTTTATTTCATTGTGGCCTGATAAGGTACAGATGATTTCATTTTTTTTGTATTTGTTGAGGCAATTTTGTGTACTAAAATGTGGTCTTATTTTAGAAAAAGTTCCGTATGGTGCTGAGAAGCATGTGTATTCCACTTTTGTTGGACAGAATAATCTATAAAATAATCCTTAGGTCCAGTTGGTATTTGGTGTTGTTTAAGTCTGTCATTTCTTTGTTGATTTTTTCCTTTGTGACCTATCTCTTGAAGAGAGTGGTGTATTTACATTTCCCATTATTATTGTGTCTAGACCTATGGAGCAAAATCTTTTAGTGCATACTTTCTATGTACCTTGTATATGAAGACACAATAGCCTTTGTTTGGATGTTGAGGGAAAGGTTGTGAAGGTGTTCACTACATCCTTAGATTTTCTTACATAAGAAAATATAGGCTTGTTAGGAAAAAAAGAAAAGAAAAGAAAATCCAAGATTCTGTAATAAAGAAATCATCACAATCCTTGACTTCATTATGGTATTGTTAAGGAGTGAATATTTGTGCCCCTCCAGAATTTATTTGTTGACACCCTAACCGGGTGTATTTTGGGGGTGAAAATTTTCCAAGATAATTAGATTTAAATGAGACCATAGGGGTGGGGTCTTCCTGATAGAAATTAGTGTCCAATTTCCAAAGTAATCAGAATGTTTGTGCTTGATAACCCCCCATCTATCTTTTTCTCTCTCCTCTCCTTCTTCCCTCCCCCTTCTTCTTTCCATGTGAGGATATAGCAAGAAAGCCAGCATCTGCAAGCCTGGAAGAAGGCACTTACCAGACATTCACCACACTGAGCTAGGACTTCCATTCTCCCAAACTGTGAGAAATGTCTACTACTTTTCCAATTATGATATTTTATTATAGTGGCCCAAGCAGACTCAGACAAGTACCTAGAAGTTTAGAGATCCTTCTTAAAGTCTAGTTTCCAGAATATAATTGTTTCCTTGCCTTCATCCTTAAACTATGATATTACTTTAAGTATATGTTATGTGTATACATTCAATGATCTTGAGTGAAATACAGCTTTATCGTGTTAATTTGGGGTGAAAGAAGGTAAAATTATAAATTTTTCTTTATATTTTTTCCAACAGTGGCATTACAAAAATCATTTTCATAGCATCATTAGCATTTACCCATAAACTCTCCTATGCAAACCTATATTTCTACCTAAAGTAGTGGTAATTTTAATTAAAAAGATGTAAGTCTCTTAGAGAATATATGAATCCTGTTTAAAGTGGAAAAAATTGATGTAGTCGTTCTTTATTCCTAGAACACAGTATGATTTCAAAAACATGAAAGTGCTCTAGAAAGTTTTCTGAGTTCAGTGAATTGTGTCCAAGATGTAGTTAAGATTGTAGAAAGACAATGTAAGCAATGAGCCATAGCTCTATCAACCTTTATTTTAGTGTTGAAGAAGTGGTAGAGCTATTGTTTAAATTCCAAGTTGTTCCTGTAGTTTTTGTTGTTGTTAGGTGCCATCTAGTCGGGTCTAACTCATAGTGACCCTCATAGAGTTTTCAATGGTTGATTGTTTCAGGACCTACGTGATAGAAAGCAAGTTTGTTAAGGAAGAAAAAACAAATAGTAAACAAGAAATATCACATTCTTTGGTAAGGACACAGTCTTTATTACAGGCAAAAGGAAAAGTGGCCAACTTAACAGAGCTCCAAAGAAAAATTTTAATAATTGAAATATAAAAAAATAATTTCACTTCACTGTGATTAACTGGAAGTGGTTGAATATAAAAACTCCATAAATTCACAAAGATTCAAAATGGAAAGAATTTATATATCAAGAAATATGAATAAATATTATAGACCTTATTTACTTTTAATGGATTTATTTATTTATTTATTTATTTATTGAAGTACTTGGAGGTTGAACCCAGAACTTTGCACACACTTTATAAGTGCTCTACCTCTGGCCTACACCCTCGCTCATTTTTTTATTTTTTATTTGGAGATAAGTTCTTGCTAAACTACATAGGCTTCTCCTGTCCTTGAACTCACAACCTTCCTACCTCTGTATCCCAAATCACTTGGAGTATAAGTATGTACCACTAGTATTTGTGTTAGCTTCTTCCATGAACACTACATACATTTTCAAGCATAGGTATTTATTGTTTTGTTTTGTAAAATTAAGTAATACATACTAAAAATAATAAGATAAATAATTGGAAGAATAAATTCTATACCAATAACAGGAACAACTAATGCGCATTGGCAGATTCACCTAATAACCACATTGAAAAGGAAGCCAAGAGTTCACATTCAGTAATTGAGTTGGAAGAGGGCTCATAAAGTCATACAAAATAAGGAAGTCATCAAATACATTAAGTAAAAGAGCTAACAACACAGACTTATTTATAGCTTAGAAGATAAAACCCCAACATAGCCTTACTGATTATGATAACACATGGTTTTGAAAAATGTTATTGGATGAAGCAAATGAGTTAGATAACACTAGCCAAGCAAGATATTAGAGGTACAATATTTTAGATACCTGCACTTCCATATTTAATGCAGCACTCTTCACAATTGCAAGGATATAGAATTAAAAAGATGTTCATCAACAGAAAAGTGGATTGAAAACTGTGGTATATAAACACTATAGAATATTACTCAGCAGTAAAGAAGAATGAAATTATACCATTTGCAGCAAAATGGATGGAACTGGAGAACAGCATTTTAAGCAAATTAACCCAGACTCAAAAAGAGAAATACCATTATGTTCTCACTCATATGTTGGAGCTAAATCTAACTGAAAGTGGAAAATCTACATATATAGATACATAAAAACAAACAATCATACTTCTCTAAGAATAGAAAATACAAAAGGACCTAATAGGAGGGAGGAGAGGATCAGTGGGTGGGAGTGGATGTTGAGGAAGGGAGGAATAGGAGGGAGGACAATGCAGAAGGGTAAAGAGAGGAAAAACAGAAAATACAGGATGCAACTACATGAATATATGCAAAAAAGAGGAAAGAAAAAGTCAATGAGAGTAATACCCATGATTGCACACAATTCTCATTGCATGCTAATTAAAATACCTACTTATTTTTCTTTTCTTCTTTAGCTTATAATGTCCTGTAAAATGTGTAAAATGATGAATGCATAAACAAAACTGATTTAATAGTTGCATAATGGATGTTGTTGTTAGGTTCCGTCCAGTCAGTGTCTGACTCATAGCAACCCTATGTACAACAGATGAAACACTATATTCATAGGGTCTTCAATGGTTTTTGGGAGTAGGTTGCCAGGTCCTTCTCCCAAGCCTACAGCACCTGGTGTTCCTAGGCAGTCTCCTATCCAAGTACTAACCAGGTCCGACCCTGCTTAGCTTCTGAGATTTGATGGGATTAGATGCCAGGGTGGTAAGGCTCCAGGCATAATAGATGCAGCAAATGACTTATTACTCTTTACCCCACCAACACTTATAAATTTTTTAAAAAGTACAATATTTCTGAGAGAGACAAAAAACAGTAAATCACAGGAGAAATACAGACTACAATAGTCTGATGTCACAAGCGATATTTAAGAATAGAAATGATTGTCAGTCTAATATCAGGTCTAAAAATAAATTGACTGGCAAATAAGTCACTTGATCTTGCCTATGTGTAATGAAAATGTTGCAATCTTGGAAAAGAATAAAAATAACATGACTGAAACAGTAAGAAATAGAAATATGCATTGCAATACTCTATGAAGTCATTGAAAAGTTCTGCTTTGATTTAAGAAGGTTGCCATTAGTTTGACTATCATCAAACAGCTGAATGTTGATTTGAACTTCATTCATTCCTTTTTGTTGTGTTGTGTTGTGTTTTGGCTTGGTTTGGTGTTTGAGTTTTTTTTGACACAGGGTCTTGCTACCTAGCACAGACTGTTCTCAAACTCCCTATCCTCTTGCTTTAGCCTCCTGACTGCTGGCAATATAGACATGCATCACCACATTCCATACAATCTGAACTTCTTTCTAACTTCTCTGAATGTGTATGATCACTGATCACATAATCACATACAAGAAATAATGTTAATAATATAAGAATATATCATTCCAATCTATTATAAATATTTAAATGTTTTATTAAAATATTCATAAATACTTTAGACCTATTCGACAGCACCTAACAACAGATACTTTAAATATGATTTTGATGAAAATCTTATTGTGTATAAATAAAAATGCACATTAACTTTTGCCAGAATAAGTGGATGCTACAAACAATGATTATAAAAAGTGTTAACTTTGTATTAAAAATTGTTGGCTTTTAACATTTAAATAATGAAATGGAACAGCATCAAAGATGAATATTAAGATAGATAGGAATATACTGTAGGAAAAGCCTGACCTCCTTTCTTAAAATGGCTTTAAATTTTAAATAACACAAAAGAGAAAGATAGAAATTTGATTACATCATAATGGTATTATTATTTATAGAATTATTTGGTAAACTACTATATATAATAATTATTATAAATTTTATTTAGGACATGTTTCTTTCCAGAAAAATTCCACTTTACATATTCTTCAAAACTTTTTTGTTTGTTTGAGGCATCTTTTTTTTTTTTTTTTTTTGAGACAAAGTCTGCTTTAGTAGGCCAAGCTGGCCTTATACTCACAATCTTCCTGCCTCAACCTTCTGAGTGCTGGGATTACAGACATGTGCGCCCATTCCCAGCTTTCTTACCTTTTAATAGTGCAGCACATCCCACAGTTCATGAGAAAATCATGTATAATAATTATGATAAACTATCCAATTTAGACATGTGGTTGTTGTTAGGTTCTGTTAAGTCAGGTCCAATTCACAGAGACCTTCATATAGTTTTCAATGGCTGATTGTTTTGGGATTGTTTTGGGGAGTGGACTGCCACATCCTTCTCTCATTTTTGCAGTGCTGGGAATCGAACTTAGATCCTTACAGAGTGCAGAGCAAATGTCCTACCAACTGAGCCCCAATCTAGACATGTTGTTGTTGTTGTTAGGTGCCATCGACTCTGTATCCGACTCATAGCGACTCTCATAGGGTTTTCAATGGCTGACTGTTTCAGGATTGCCTTGGGAGTGGATTGCCAGGCCCTTCTCCCATTTTTGTGGTGCTGGGAATTGAACTTGGGACCTCAGAGACTGCAGCGCAGCACTCTGCCAACTGAGCTAAATCCCAGCTAAATCTAGACATAATCAGGGTTAAATAGTATTAAGAAAACAATGTTAGAAGAAAATGAGGAACCCCAAAGACATTCTCCATTGATCTCTTTGAAAATAAGTGGTCCTTGGAATCCACAAACTGAGAATATTATAGAGTTACTATTGTGCTATATGGTCAAGCTCTTGTAATTTAATGAGTAAAAATTTATTTACAATAACTTTTAATAAATTTACATTTATTCATATATCATAAATATTCCATGCTATATTTTATTTTGCCTCATCTTTCTCAAAATATTTATTTTAAATTTAGCCATTCAGTATTCATTTATTCTAAAGTATTTATTGATCATCTATCATGTGACAGACAATACTTCTAGCCCATGACTGTCCAATATAATGTTCCTTGATGATGAACCAATATGGTACCTACTAACTGTTAAAATTGATGGATGGTGAACTGAGAATAACCCACAAGACTTAAGTGTAGGCTAATTAGATTTTATTGTATTTTCCTCCTACATGTGAGGGGAGACTGAGGCCAAGATGGCTGAGGAGGGCAGGTTTTTACAGACAGTTGGGGGATGAGGGAGGGATTGGGCCATCCAATCCCTCCCTCAGCCAAAGGGGCTGTAGTGGTGTTTTACAAGGTGAAGAAGAGGATCTTAGACAACTTGTGATCTCATCTTGAGCCTGCTTGGTGAACTTTCTTTATCTTTTCTTTCCACAAGTGGGGTCTGAGTTGCTGGGAGGGGTCATTTATCCTGCACAGACTGTGCCTAACTGCAGAAAGGAAATCTCAATAACGAATGTGTTAACCCTTGACAAAATATGCTAGCTTTGAAGTTACTCATGTGGAAACTCTTGTTACAAAACCTAACACTAACCACAAAGGACTATTGATCACTTGAAATATGGTAAGATAAGAATATGAATTTTGAGTTACATTTAATCTTAATTTAAATTTAAATGCTGTTGTTAGGATTCATATGGGTTTTCAATGGATGATTGTTTTGAGAGTGGGCTGCCATATTCTTCTCCCGTATTTGCCATGCTGAGGATTGAACCCAGGGCCTCTGAGAGTGCAGAGTGGCACTCTACCAACTGAGCTAAACCCTAACACCTAAATTTAAATAGCCACAAGTAAATAGATGCTACAGTATATTGAATAACACAACACTAGATTTTTGTGAAACAGAGAACAAAAAAAGCAAAATCATTGCCCTCATACAATTTAAATTCTAGTAGAATGAGACAAAGCAATTAATCATAACCCTATAAATAAATAAGCAAATCACATAGAATATTTAAAAGATGATGAGGGCAATGGGGGAAAATGTGATACAGCATGGGCTAGATATAATTTTAAATAGATTGGTGTGGATAAGCCTCACTTGAGAAGGTCACATTCAAGCAATTCTTTAAAGAGAATATGAGTTAGTTTTGTGGATTTCAGAGAGAAGAGCACTCCAGGGAAAGGAAAAGGGAATTGCTGATGTAAAAAAAGTAACATAAAAAATAACTAATTAAAATTAATTAAGCATATGGCATTGCTACTTTAAAATACCTTTAAATGTAGCAACAATTTTTGAAATCATGGTATTGGTGTCTGCTGATAGATGTTTTTGAAGTATTCAACCACATCAATTTGATATTGCTGTTTAAATTTTTTTGAATTTTTTTTTTTGAGGTACTGGGGGTAGAACCCAGGGTCTTGCGCTTGCATGCTCTGCAAGTGCTGGACCACTGAGCTGCACCCTCAGCCCATTTTTTTACTTTTTTGAGACAGGGTCTCACTAGGTTACACAGACTGCCTCTGGTCTCAGACTTGCGATCCTCCTGCCTCCACCTCCCAAGCCACTGGGATTCCAGGTGTGTGCCACCACGCCCGGCCTGCTGTTTAAATTTTTTTTTTAATTGGAAATTTTTAATGCACACCTTAATGTGATTCATTCTGACATGCTTTTCATTGTGACATTTCCATATGTGCATTTTGTTGTACATTATTCATATAGGTTCCCCCTTACCCTCTTGTATGCTTCCCCCCATCCCACCCCCCCATCAAAGACTTCTCTACCATTTACTTGTCTTTTTATGGTAATATTTTTCTATATATCCTTGGGTTCCAGTTCTGTTTAAGACAGAAACTTTTCCTGCAATGAACTTCCTTTTTACCTTGTCAGAACTATTACATGCATTTTCTAGACCATCTATAGTAATACCATTCTTAGCTTTTTTTTTCTTTTATTATGATCTGACCTTTGTATAGGACTTTTTCCTTCTTTTAATTTTGATTCAGCTCCCACATATGAGTGAGAACATGTGGTATTTCTCTTTCTGAGCTTGTGTTCGTTCACTTAAAATAATTTTTTCCAATTCCATCCATTTTGTTGTGAATGGCCTTCTGTTTAAATTTTTAAGAGAAATTATTTTTAAGCTATGTAGTCCATATATACAAGCTGAAGAAACATTGTATTTTAATTTTGCTTATTAACTATAAATTGAGCACCAAAAACCCCACAGATTATACACATACTGCAATAATATTGATGTTATATTATTTCATTAATAGATGTTAAAGGACATCAATTCCTTCTTGTTAGGTACCATCGAGTCGGTCTAACTCATAGTGACACTACGCACAACAGGTGAAACGGTATTGTCAGTGCTTCTCTACTATTCATAGGGTTTTCAATGGTTGATTGTTTTTGGGAGTGGAGTCCTTCTCCCAAGCCTACACTACCCAGTGTTCTCAGGCAGTCTCCCATCCAAGTAATAACTGATCCCACTTAGCTTCAAAGATCTGATGGGATCGGAAGCGACAGGGTTTGGCTGCATTAATCAAATGATTTCAATTTCTTTCTTTTTATACCTCTTCTAAGGCACTTGCCATTCAATTTTTTTCTATTCATATCGGTATTTATATTTTCAGCTTTACTAGATTCTAAATTCTTGACATCTTGAGACAGTGCATTATGCATAACAGTTTTTTCCTTGTGTCACTTTAATGTAGTGGGGATGTAAATGGAAAGCTGACGTGCTTAGTGAATTCTGTTTCCTAGCTCTGTATTATCCTCTGGCTTTCTATACTGGGTGGAGGTACCTGAATTTTATCTTAAACTATACACTTTTCTCTTTTGTGAGCTAGAAACAATGCAGTTAACTTATAAACTTTGTGTATGTACACAATTGTGTAGTACACCTGTAAGTAGAAAAGGATCAAAGTTTGTGACAGAAAATACACATTCTAAGCACAGTAACTTTTAGGAAACCATCAGCACAGTAACTTTCAGGAAACCATCCCAGACACCAGCAACACCCATGTAGGAAATCCTATGTTCCATTTAAGAGCGTCAGTCGAAATTGAAGTTCAACAGTTTGCAAGAACTGAAGCAGAAACCCATTTGACTTAATCTCACTTTGACAAAAAGCCTTTTTAAAATGATTCTACTGCTATTGTTTAATGGGAGAAGGGCCTGGCAATCCACTCCCAAGGCAATCCCGAAGCACTCAGCCACTGAAAACCCTATGAGGGTTGCTATGAGTCGGATACCGACTCGATGGCACCTAACAACAGCAACTAGTATTGTTTAGTTAGTGCATAAATTAATGGGTTTCGTTATGTCTACCCTAAATGCATGTCATTGTACGTCGCTCATGCTCATCTCCCCGTTATCTTCACATGCCTCTCCCCTCTGCGCCCCTTCCTCCCCATAAGTAGTCCTCTTTCTGGTTGTATGCCTGGTTGTTCATATATATATATATATATATATATATATATATATATATATATATATCTGACATATACACATACACATATACACATACACATATACATATGCATATAATGTAGATTCTGCCTATGAGAAAAAACGTGCCATTTCTCTCTTTCTCCCATTAACTTCTCTTATTGCCCTTCTATGTAGTGCCTTTTCTCCCCCCAGTTAGTCCCCCTTCTTCTTTCATGATATATTATTGTTGTTGTTAGGTACCATTGAGTGGAGTCAGACTCATTACCCTCATGGGATCTTTAACGTCTATTGTTTCAGGGTTGCTTTGGGAGTGTATTGCCACATCTTTCTCCCATTTCATTATATCTGCATATCTATATAGATATATAGATATATAGAGAAAGAGATTTAACATATATTAAAATCTGTTGTTAGGTGCTGTTGAGTCAGGTCCAATCATAGTGACTCTATGTACAAAAGAACAAAATGGTACCTGACATTGTGCCATACACATGATATTTTTATGTTTGAGCCCATTATTGCAGCCACTGTGCTTCTTCTCATTTTGAGTCTTGCCACATTGACAAATGGAGGTCCTAGGGACTCAACTTTATCCCTTTTATTAAGGTCAACTCTACTTTGAGGTGGCAACTCTTCCCCAGTCACCTTATGAATGCCTAACAACCTGGGGGGCTCATTTTCCAGCACTATGTCTGACAGTGCTTCTCTGCTATTCATAGGATTTCAATGGTTAATTCTTTCAGGAGTGGGCTGCCGAGTCCTTCTCTCTTGTCTGTCCTAGTCAGGAAGCTCAGCTAAAACTTTTCCACCATGTGTGATCCTGCTGGCATCTGAAATACCAGTGGCATAGCTTTCACTATCACAGCAACACACAAGCTCCCACAGCATGACAAGCTGATAGATAAATGGAGGGCATTAAAATGTAGCATCAACATATGAGACAAAACATGTGATATTTATCTTTCTAGATCTGGCTTATTTCACCTGAAATGATGGCCTCTAGTTCTGTCAATTTTCTTCCATGTGACATATTTGCATTCTTGCTTATGTCTGAGTAAAACTCCATTGTGTGTGCATACCACCTTGTCTTTCACTGGTTCCACATCGACCTATCATGTGCCAGGGACTGCACCAGGCACTGCAGGAAAGGCAGTGGGAAGAAAATATAAACTTGTGTGTCTTCTTAGTGCTGATATTCCACTTGGGAAAGTCAGATTTTTAATGAATACATGTAAGTGTGCTGAAAGTTCTCAGAAAGAATTATCTAGAAATAAAGAACAGAAGTAGAAGGAGATAACCTAGTCTGGAGCTGGGGTAGGGATGCAGAGGGAAGAAGGGCCTCTCTTGGGAAGCAATGATCTGAAGGAAGAATAATGATTGTCCCACCACTTTCCCACCATAAGCCAAAGCCTCAACAGCAGCACAGTGCTCAAGGTCAGAAAGTTAATAACTCATTCACTAGATGCCTGTGGCCGTACCACTGTGGTATCCAATGCTGTCAGATCTCAGATCTCAGAAGCTAAGCAGGGTCGGGCCTGGTTAGTACTTGGATGGGAGACCTCCTGGGAACACCAGGTGCTGTAGGCTTGGGAGAAGGACCTGGCAACCCACTGCCAAGAAACAGTCTGCCATTAAAAACCCTATGAATAGCAAAGAAGCACTGACAATACTGTTTCGCCTGTTGTACATAGGGTCACTATGAGTCAGACACCGACTCAATGGCACCTAACAACAACATTAATTAAATGAGCCACATCCCTTTCACATTGAAAAGGATTCAGCTTTCCGCAAGGTATTTGCCTTCTTCTTCATTCTAAGATAAATTCTCAAAAAGCTTATCAATACATAAAAATGGCAAACTAGTTCCCACATGCTACAAATATTTTAAGAGACCATGTATCACGAAAGGATCCTGACTCTTCCAGATAGAAAAAAAATGCGGATGTCCTCAAAGGAAAGATATCAAATTAATATTTGACTTAGATAAATAACTTATAACTTCACAGGCCACCACAAATCACTTGTGTTTCTTCACCTAAATGATGATTTGTCACTGGGGAACAAAAAGGAAAATTTACTTAGAACAAACAATATTACTTTTTCCCTTTGTTTTTCAGAAAATAGAGGTACATCAGGTGGTAAGTTGTTGTTGTTAGGTGCCGTCGAGTCGGTATCTGACTCATAGCGACCCTCATAGGGTTTTCAGTGGCTGACTGTTTCGGGATTGCCTTGGGAGTAGATTGCCAGGCCCTTCTCTCATCAGGTGGTAAGGGTGAAGGGCAAATAGAAAGACAGAGGGGAGATCTCCAAAGACAGAGATGAGACCAAAGTCATTATATTCCCATAGCCACTAGAACTTATATCTTGCACACTGGCAGGCTTCCAAAAGTGGTTAGACCCACCCAGAACCCACAAAGAACATGGGACAATCACTGGTGACTCTCATGCACTGAAGGGTACAAGTACTTCTCTTTTCTTGCCAGACAACACATGCACTTCCTAAATTCTCATGTATTTGCAATTTGGGGGGAGGAGCCCCAGAATGACTGAGATTGAATTTCCTAATAGGCTGGCATAACAGGGTCTTAGAATCAATTTTATTTTTATGTGAAATATGAAAGACAGAATGTATAGATGTACAAAATGAAAACATCAGCTGCCTTCACAAGGTAAAATTAAAAATGTGGCTAAAGTCAGAAGTAGAGTTCTGAGGGTGCAGGTCAGTGGTAGAGCACTTCCCTAGCATGTGTGAGACTCTGGATCCAATCCCCAGCATACACACACACACACAGACAAAAAGGCAAAAAAAAAAAAAAAAAAAAAAAAAAAAAAAAAAAAAAAAAAAAAAAAAAAAAAAAAAAAAAAAAAAAAAAAAAAAAAGTGAAGAGTGTAGGGACAACCATTCTCACTTTAATGAGGTGTAATGAAAAATGTTGTCATTGTTAGGTGCCGTGGAGTCAGTGTCCGACTCATAGCAAGTCATGAAATGCTATTATCAGTGCTTCTCTGCTATTCATAGGGTTTTCAATGGCTGATTGTTTTTTGGGAGTGGGTTGCCTGGTCCTTCTCCCAAGCCTACAGCACCTGGTGTTCCCAGGCGGTATCCCATCCAAGTACTAACCAGGCCCAACCCTGCATAGCTTCCAAGATCTGATGGGATCGGACACCACAGTGCTACGGTTGCAAGCATAATGAAAAATAAGTGGCCATTATTACTTGGAATTGGAAAAGTGACCAATAAATTAACTTTAATAATACTTATCAAAACTTGAGATAAAACGATGAAAATAAGTAAATGACAAAGAATTATGGGAGGAAGGAATTCTGGATTTAATTTTCAGCAATGGAGGTAGGAGTTTTATTTATAATCATGAAAGAAATTCCTAGAAGAACTTTCTTAAAACTATCCAAAGAACTTGCATTTTCACAGTAGTATTAGGAAAGACTGTAGCTTAGCATAATGCACTCTTTGGAACAATTTAAATTATCATCTTATTCATATTTTATTTTGCTTTTAAGCCCTTAATGGTAGTGGTAAAGGCAAGATCATTCAAGATTTTGAGTTTTTTTTTTTAAAGCAAAAACATGGCCAAGAGTAACCTTTGAAAGTCATGAACTGGAGGCAATGCTAAAATTTTCAAATTAGCAAGTCAGTGACACACTCAGCTCACAAGGTAGCTTCTAAGGAGCTTTTATCATAGTTTAGAAAATTTTAATGAAGCCATCTCCTCAATGTTCTGTTATGATGAAGATAGCCATTATTTACAAGGGAATAAAACACTTCAGTTACTGACACCTCTGGAATACTGAAATCCATGTGACCTTCACATTAATGAAGAAGGCTATATCATCATTTCAAAACTTGGGAAATGCCTCAGGGATTCTCAAACAATGAAGCATCTTACTTTTTAAAAATTTATATGGCTTGAGGAAAACTTTGCATATTTTCTGCATTTAAATATTGAAGTCTTCCACAAAAAAAAAAAGTTTATGAGAAAGGATAAGAAAGAATTCCCTTGGTTAAAGAAAATACAGGTAACCTAAGAAATACCCCTGTAAGAATATGAGTATCAGCTGGTGCTCGTCCCCTTGGGTCATTATGAAAAACTGCAAAGTAATAATAATTGATTTGCCAGGCACTGTTATAAGGATAGAACACAGGCTAACTTTAATCTTCACAAAATGAGGTAAGTACTACTATTATTCCTTTAAACAAGAAACATACCAAAAGCTTTGAAGGGTTGAAAACTTGCCAGGGCTCCTGCAGTCTCCCAGAGTGTGCTAGAGTTGAGATTCAGATTTAGGTAACATAGCACCTAATGCCATACTGTTGACCATTCAGTTATAGTCCTCTGAGAGAAGGACATTTTATCAGACAAAATGTCACTGATAAATACCAGCTGACAGATAAATATAAAACCATAGTCTAATAGGAAATAAGAGAATACTTAAAATGAAATATAACCCGACTATAATACAATGATGTACAGAGATGGAGAAAGGAAGACATGTATACCAGCTACCATGGTGGGGAAATACATAGGCAAACAGGATGGAAACCATAGCAAAAGTCCAATGACTCAATGGCAGACCTACAGCTTCCTGTTTTGGAGAAGGAAGTAAAGACCACTGATCTGGCATAATATGTTTTCCAGAGTTCAGACAGGGCATACTAACAAAAATTTTTACAAGTGAGTCTATCTAGACTAATGGTAAAGATCTACTTTTCTTCCGCAAAGTGCCATTGATAAATTCTATAGTCTAGATGACAGTGAAAGACATTAATCATACTACTTTCTTATGGTAGTGAGTCAGTATCCATACTTCCTGGCTACTAACTGGCTTACTATATAGGACACTATATAGGACATTTTCTATCCAAATGATCCCCAAGATGGGATCTTTGCATCTTTGCAAAGGGTGCCAAAAAATGTATACACACCTTGGGATGAAAACTTTCAATTCTGCTGTTTTAAAAATATTTGACATGAGTCAGAAGCAGTGATGTACACCTGTAATGCCAGCAACTCTGCCTGCCAGGCAGAGGCAGGAGGATCACAAGTGTGAGAGCCAGAGGCAGCTTATGTACCTCAGCAAGACCTTGACTCAAAATTTAAAAATTAAAATGGGCTGGGAATGCAGTCCAGTGATAAAGCTCATGGAAAGTATGCGAGAGGCCCTGGATTCAACCCTCAAGTATTGGGGGGAAAAAAAAACATGCCACTAGCACTCATTTGATCAATGCCAACTTTTAAGAAAACATATTAAACATTGGTACTGTAATTCAATTCAACCTCAAAAAGCAATATATAAATAACGTCTTTTAAAATGTGCATACATTTTAGGAACCTCTTATATTTCTCCAATAGTTATAACTTTCCTTTTAAGGCTATATCTATTCTTTCAACCACTATAATTTTTATATCATTCTAATCTTTCTTGGGTATTCTTTTTCCCACTTCTTCTTACCTAAATAACCTGTGTATGTTTTTGTCTTTTCATTTGCAAATAAAAGAAATACCCTTGCAGCTGGGCGTGGTGGCTCGTGCCTGTAATCCCAGCGGCTTGGGAGGCAGAGCCAGGAGGATCGCAAGTTTGAGACCAGAGGAAGTCTGCATAACTTAGGGCGATCCTGTCTCAGAAAGTAAAGGAAAAAAAAAAAAAAAGGGCTCGGGGGTGTAGCTCAGTGGTCCAGCACTTGCAAAGCATGCAAGCACGAGGCCCTGGGATCAACCCCCAGTACCACAAAAAAGAAAAAAATATATATATATACCCTTGCTAAAAACTGCTAAAAAAAAAAAAAAAAAAAAAAAAAAAACATTATAAGAAGGTTGCTTATACATTCCACAGAATCTAAGAATTCCATGGAATTCATCTAAGAATGACCAGGCTCACTTTTGATTTCTTCTTTGACCCAATGTTTCTTTAATTGTATTGTAGCTTTTTCAAAAAGGATGTTTTATTTTGTTTTGATTTGTTTTAATTTTTCTGTATCCTTTTGTTATTGATTTCTAGTTTCTTTCCATTGTAGCTGAAGAAGATATTTGGAATGATTTCAATCTTCAATTTTTAAGACTTTTTTGAAACTAGCTTGCAATCTATATCAGAGAATGTTCTTTGTGAACTTAAGAATGGTCTCCTGGCTGGGCAAGGTGGCGCACGCCTGTAATCCTAGCAGCTTGGGAGGCAGAGGCAGGAGGATCGCAAGTTCGAGACCAGAGGAAGTCTGTGTAATTTAGCAAGACCCTCTCTCAAAAAGTAAAACAATGGGGCTGGGCGTGCAGCTCAGTGGTCCAGCACTTGCAGAGCATGCAAGTGCAAGGCCATGGGTTCAACCCCTGGTACTGCAAAAAAAAAAAAAAAAGAATGGTCTCCTGCTATTCGATGGAATGTTTTGTACATGGCTTTTAAATCCATTTGGCCTGTAGTGCTCAAGTCTGTTTCCTAATTGATTTTCTATCCAAATGATCTATAATTGCAAAGAGGTTATTAAAGTCTTCTGCTCTTATACATTATATTTCTCTCTGTTGTTGTTGTTATTAGGTGATGTTGAATCAGATATGACTCATAGAGACCCTATGTACAACAGAATGAAATACTACCTAACACTGTGCCATGCACAAGATCTTTTTCTGTTTGAGCCCAATGTTGCAGTCATTATGTTTCTTCTCATTTTGAGTCACGCTACATCTGCAAAGGAGGTCCCAGGGACTTTACTCTATTCCCAACACTAAGGTTGATTCTATGAGAAGACAACTCCTCCCCAACTGTTTTTTGAATGTCTTCCAGCTTGAGGAACTCATTTCTGACCCTGTATTTGACTGTGCTTCTTTGCTATTCATAGGATTTTCAATGGTTAATTGTTTCAAGAGTGGGGTGCTGGATCTTTTTCCCTAGTCTTAGTCTGGCAGCTCAGCTGAAACCTGCCCACCATGGATGGCCCTGCTTATATCTGAAATACCACAGGCATAGCTTTCACCATCACAGCAACATGCAAATACCCACAGCATGACAAGCTGACAGACATGTGTCTGTAATTGTTTGTTTTATATATTTAAATGTTTTGAGTTGAGTGCATATATTTATAATTGTTTTATCTTCCTGTTGAATTGACCTTTTTATCACTATGTAATAACCTACTTGTTTCTTACGATAATTTTTGGTTTAATGTCTACTTTTTCTGATGTAAATGTAGACATAACTTCCTTCTTTGGATTACAATTTGCATAGAATATCTCTTCCATCCCTTTAATTTCAGCCTATGTATGTCCTTAATACTAAAGTTCATCTACTATAGAGACAATGTAATTGAATCTTGCTTTGCTTTTTATCCACTCAGCCACTCTATGTTTTTGATAAGTACATCTGTTATTCTACTTATATATAATGGTTGATAGATAGGGATTTTATTGTTTTATTACTATTGATAGATACGGACTTCAGATGTTGTTCATTATTTCCTGTGAGTATTGAAGTTCTTTTCCTCTCTTCTTGCTGTCTACCTTTGTGATTTGATTTTCTTGTAGTATATACTTTGATTCTTTCTCTGTATTTTTTGTAGTTACCATGGGGTATACATAAAACTCATTATAGTTAATAAAAAACTATTTTGAGGTAAAACAATTTCAACTGCATATAAAAATTCTATACCTTTACTCCCTCCCCCCGACACACTTTGTTATTCATGTAAGAATTTACTTCTTTTTATATTGTTTATCTGTTAAGTAATTTTCATGATTGTGGTTATTCTTCATATTTTGTCCTTTAGCATCAATATTATTGTTTGAAGTAATTTACACATCACTATTAGAGTATTGCCTGCAGCTGTACCACTGTGGCATCTGATCTCATCAGATCTTGGAAGCTAAGCAGTGTTGGACCTGGTTAGTACTTCAATGGGAGGCCACCTGGGAACACCAGATACTGTAGGGTTGGGAGAAGGACTCAGAAATCTGCTCCCAAAAAAACAATCAGCAATTGAAGACCCCACAAATAGCAGAGAAGCACTATAGTGTTTCATCTGTTGTACATAGGTTCCCTATGAGTCAGACACCAACTCAATGGTACCTAACAACAACAATTAGAATATTGCTTTATTCTGTGTTTCTCCACATATTTTCCTTTCCCAGTGAGATTTATACATTTATAATTTTTCATGGTGTTGCTGACTATCCTTTCCTTTCAACTTGAAGAATTTCCATTAGCACATTTTATGAGGCAAGTCTAATGGTAATAAACTCCTTCAGTTTTTGTTTGAGAAAGTTTTTACTTCTCTTTAATTTTTATGTGACAGTTTTGTGGAGTATATTATTCTTGGTTGGCAGATTTTTCTTTCCACATTTTGAATATATCATCCTACTCTTTCCTGGCCTGTAAGTTTTCTGCTGAAAAATATGCTCACAGTCTATTGGAGATTCTTTTGTATGTAATAAGCCCTTTTATATTACTGCTTTTAAAATTCTCTCTTTGTCTTTGATTTTTGATACTTTAATTATATTGTGGTTTGGTATAGACCTCTTATGTTCAACCTATTTTGGATCCTTTGGTCTTCATGAATCTTGATATCCATTTCATTCTCCAGATTTTAGAAGTATTCAGCCATTATTTCTTGACATAAATTTTCCTCCCTTTTATTTTTCTCTTCTTCTGTAACTCCCATAGTGGATATATTGGTTTGCTTGGTGATGTACTTTAAGCCACACAGGCTTTGTCAAAGCACCTATATGATATATTGTATATTTTTTTGAGACACTGTCTCATTATGCAGCCCAGGATGGCCTCAAATTTTTGATCCTTCTGCCTCAAGCATCCTCAGTGTAGAAATTATAGATGTGTATCATCACAGTAACTATATCTATTATTACTATCATTGTTGTTGTTGTTATTACTCCTACTTCCCACTAGAACAAAATGTATGAGAGGTAGAATTCTTTTTTTAATGCTTTATTCTAGTCTAATAAAAAACTCAGCACAAAATGTCCTAATACATATATATGTATGTATGTATGTATATATATATATATATATTTGATAAATAATAAATAAGTTAGTAGGTTATTTTGTACTAATGATATTTGATTATTTTATAGATTATTACTAAATTACTCATTGGCATATTTGATTAATCCTCTAATTTCATCAGCAGTATTTTCTAAACAGATTCATCATAAAATACTATTTTGGGGATATATTTATAAGTGTGCCACAAAAAAATTTGGAACACCCTTGTATGCCTCACTGTACAACACTTTGGAGATTCACAATGCATGCTGTCTTACAAAAAGAAAAATATCCTCATAATCTTACAGAAAAAGAAACTACTTAAAGTTAATGATATAATATTCTGAAATAGAACTTTAGTTGTGAGCACTTTTTTTTAACATATGTTTGTAGTTGGAAGATTTTCAACTAACCAATGGTTGGTTATTTTTAACAAACCACCAGTTACCTGAGATTTGGTCATGTGGCCTCCCACAGTTTCCCCAGTAGAAAGCAGTCACAAACACCTTACTGAATTCAGCTCTGAACTATGGTGATGGTTAACAATGGTGCAAGAACCAAGCTACTCCCATTTGAATTTATCAGAACACTCATAGAGTTAAGCAATTTGTTTAAAATTATGAAAAAAAAAGCCTCATGTATATTGTAAATATATAGAAAGAAAACCACATTTAAAGTTTGCTCACTTCCACTCAAAATATGACTTCTTTTAAGTGAAATGTCCATTCATGCCACATTGCCTTTCTCTCTTGGCTATCCACGGACAAACAAGAGGAAGAAATTTTTTCTGCAGAAGTATACAACTCTCCCTAAAAGAGTTTTTCGATTAGCCCTGGGATTGAGCAATAGTAGGAAATATTTTTTGGCATTAAGTCCAATCCACATTTTCCAGTACCAGTAATAAACCTGGTGTTTGAACTCTTTCCTGATTCCTTTGTGTCTTTCCTAATTTTTCAGAACTCAGAGCAGAGAATAATGTTATGAGTCATTATTCTTAAACTTTAAAAACATCCTGATAGTACTTTAGATTAAGGGTTGAAAAGAGGAAAATTATTAAGAATGATTCTTAGATTTATACTGTGAGCCCCTAGCCAGTTGCTTTCATAAAACAGGGACCATTATAAGAGGTAAAGTTTTGTGGGAAAAACTAGAGTGTCATTTCAACACGTTAACTTTGAAATGCTTAAGATCACCAGATGAAGCCAGGTGCTGTGGTGCATGCTTGTAATCTCAGTAACTCAGGATGCTGAGGCAAGAGCATGGAGACCAGGAGTTGGAGACCAGAGGCAGCCTGTGTAAGTTAATGATATCCTGTCTCAAAATTAAAAATTAAAAAAGAGGCTGTGAGTACAGATCAGTAGCAGAGCACTTGCCTAGCATATGGGAGTCCCTGGGTTCAACCCCTACTACTAAAAAACAAAAAATCTCCTACTGAACTAGCAAAAACTACTCACTTGGAATTCAGAATAGAGATCAAGATAAACAGGAAGCTGGACATTAGAATATGACATGAGAATAGAATTATAGCACTATTCACAATATCCAAGATATGATATCAGCCTGGATATCCATCAACAAATGATTGGATAAAGAAAATGTGTTATGTTATATACAGTTTTGTTGTGCTATGAAGAAGAATGAAATGTCATTTGCAGGAAACTGGATGGAATTGGAGTTCACCATGTTAAGTGAAATAAACCAGACTCAGACAAATATTGCATGTTTTCTCTCAAGTGTGGACTCTGTATTTAAGTATCTGCTTTTCTTTCATTGTGTCAGAAAATGCACTTTTTTAGACAGAGAAAAAAGTTCAAGAAAGTGAGAAATCCTTAATGTCTCTCATAATAGCATAACTTTAGACATTTGTTTACTGGTACAGGAAGCAGGAACAATATATTTTTGGCATCATGTTCCTTGATTAAATTATCCCTTTAATACATTTTCCTCTTAGTGTAATATCTTGCATTAATATTAAAGACATTGTTCTGGTTATAATGGCAATTGAAATAAGACATGCTTTGATGAGGATTGAGATGTAAAGGACTCTATTATGAAGAGGGAAATCCAGTAGAACAACTGTAACCACAGGAAAACAGGCTGTTCTACCACAGAAGAAAAAAGTAGAGAAATCACCCAACATGAAGGGACAAGTGAACATCACTGCAACCATATGTCATTCAAGAGGAAGTATCCCCCATCTGGGAGAGTGCCAGCAATCACAAGGAACCAAAGGAACGCTACAAAAGTGAATGGAAAATGCGTGGCCAACTGCATCCATTGATATCAATACACTCAGAGGAGCTGAAGCAGAGTACACATGAAATAAAAACTCACCATAAAGGAACAGCAGCCACTTTTCAGGCTAGATCACAGCATCTGGGACTTCCAGTGGTTTGTGTGGGAAGCAATTCTCTTAAGTAATATCTGACTTGTAATTGGGTTTAATGTGACTCTGGTCAAAATTACTATAGCATTAGATTCATCTGTCTGCTCTGAGTGAAACCAAAGATCAAGATCTCAAAAGAAGGCTTCTCATCAAGAATACCCTCAAATAAATAATGAAGACAGAACCATACTAAGAAATGCCCAGATGGAACCACAAAAGACCACATATAGCCAAAACACTTTTAAGCTGCAAATCTAATGCAGGGGGAATCACAATCCCTGACTTCAAACTATACTACAAGGCAGTGGTTGCAAAAACAGCTTGGTACTGGCACAAAAATAGGCCCGAAGACATCTGGAACAGAATAGAAGACCCAGACATACCTCAACACACCTACAGCCATCTTATTTTCAACAAAGGAGCAAAGCAAGTAAACTGGAAAAAGGACAGCCTCTTCAACAAATGGTGCTGGGAAACATGGTCATCCACATGCAGAAAAATGAAAGTGGATCCGCATCTCTCAATATACATGAGAGTTAACTCAAAATGGATAAAAGATCTCAACATAAAACCAGAAACTTTAAAACTCATAGAAGGTAAGATAGGCAATACACTCCATCATATAGGCATTGGAAAAGATTTCCTTAATAGGACCCCAATTGCTCAAGAAATTGCAACAAGAATAGATAAATGGGACCACATCAAATTAAGAAGCTTCTGCACAGCAAAA